>VDFB02368850.1:0-142054 GCA_007258455.2 Sequoia sempervirens | reverse complement strand
GGAGAAGACATACCACTACCTGTCAATGGGCAGTATCTGAAACATTATTTCCAGTCTTGAGTCGTTTCAACTTTTTGCTTTGTAAATAGCTAGTTTAGGTTGCTTTGTTGTTTGTTTGCTTGTTTTGGTTAGAATAGGTTTCCCTTTTTGCTTTGCTTGTTTTGTTTGGTTAGAGTAGATTTGCTTTAGTTTGTTTGTTTTGCATTGCTCTTGATTTTTGGTCCCTTTTTTCTTTTGGGGAATGTGGGTGCATCTGTATGGTAACAGTGACAAAGCCAGTCTAATGTTCTTGGTATTTTCCTTACAAGCTTTGATCATTTTTTTCAGAATACCATGGTATGAATTCTTTAACCTATGTCATTTGTCCTTAGGTTGAGACAAAGGGTTTCTAGTTAGTCTGAACAGGAATATATTGGGGTCTTATACCTTTAATCCTTAATATACCTGAAGTTGTGAAAGGTCCTTATAAGGTGGCTGGACAGGTGAAAAATCATTTTCTGCTCTAGTGCCACTCTGGTTCTCAGCCCTGAGTGTGGACTTCACTGTTCACAGGTTGAATGAAGTGAGTAAATATATATATATATATATTGAAAATCAAGAGGTTGGAATTCAACTTATCAGGGGGATCTGAATATCTCTACCGAGGCTATAGACGCTTGACTGGCAGTAGAGCTATGTTCAGGAGGACCACAGCGATAACCTCATCGGGGCTATGGAAGCCTGACTGGCAGCGAGGCTCTATCCAGGTTACTTTTAGAGTAAAAATCTTTACGTAGCCTGTTCATACCAGGTCTGGTTCTTCTTGTAATTGAGGGTAGGTAATAAATGCATGTACACACACTTAGACCCTGGTATAGGAATGTCTGATTGGCTAGGAGTTTCTTTGTTTTAACTTAGGGTGGTGGCTGGGCATCTGAGTTGAAACCCTGAGTTCTGGGTTCTTGATTCCAGTTTGTCATCGAAATGCTCAGGAGCATTTCCCCAGCAGAGTCGCCATTTGTTGTGCAGTTTTTGAACACACGCCCCACTTGGAGTAGGGACCCTTTTCTTGGTGTCTTGACCTTTGGTTCTATTGGATTTATCATCTTAGGGTCTTGACATGTTGATCTTGCTGGCTTTGACCTTGTCTTGAGGTTGGAATTGATTGAAATTGAGTTTTTGGCCAAGTCCGGGTTTTCACCTAGATCCGGGATTTTCCATCGCTGGCAGATTTTCCCGGGCCCTGGTTCCTTGTCCGTTTCTAGTAGGATTCTTCGATTCCAGGTTTCTGCCTTACTCTGGGATTTTTCGGTCTTGGCGGATTTTCTCGAATTCTGCCAAAATCCCGGCTTTCCTCATTTCCCCGATTTCTGCATTTCCTCGGAATCCGTGTTTCCGCGCATTCTGGGATTTTCTAAAATTCTACTTGGGGTTGGGTTTTCGGACTTGTCAGAGGTGTCTTGTCACGCATTAATGGTTGAGGTACTTTTACTCAGACGGGTATAAGGGCAGATTTAGGGCATTTTCAGTGCCATTCTAACTTCATTGCTCCCTTGTCTTGCTTTAGCGATTTCGAATTTCCATCTGAGCTCTGAGAATCGATTCTAATTTGTTTGCGTGAGGATTGCTTGAGTGCTGGTGTCAGTGTTTTCATCGCTTGGACATGTTTGCTACGTGGTCAACTTTCTGAGCTCGAATTTCGTTCGCTTTGATCCATGGTATGTAGTCGCTCCCCTTCCGTTTTGCTTATATGGTGATTGAGGGTTTTGCATTGGGTATTATTAGATTTGGGTCAGCTCCTGCTTGATTACGATTTCATATTTATAGAGTCAGGGTTTGACCCGTTTGTATGATGGAACCCTATTCCCGTGTCTTATGAGCTTTATTTATCCATAAGATTGCGTATGTATCCTTTAGACGGGATTCTGGGTCGGATTGCTTGCTTGTTTTGGGCGCGAAATGTGTTATTATGCAAAATTAGGGTTTCCCTTGGTGTTCGGCCCAAAACGGAAGGTTTTACCGTGTTTTGAGCGATTTCGTCCCTATATCATGTTGGCTTCCCCGTCTTGTGAGGATTCGAGTGCTTTAGGTAAATCCTTAGCTAATATTTTAAGACCCTAAAGCTTGCTCTGGTTTTAATGGCAGAAATTTGATTATTCAATTAGGGCATCATTATTTTGATATGGGGGTTCATCCTTTGCGTGCTTTTGAGAAGTCTAAATCCTTTGCGTCCTGAGTTTTGTTACTTATCGTCGGTTTTGAGATCATTCGAGCTCAGGTGGAGTTGATCCTGTGATCGTTAATGTTTTGGTTCGCATTCGTCATTTTTCGGGTTTATGAGGTCGTCGTGGAATTTCCTCGCTCCCGGATTTTCCCGGTTTGGGCTTATTCTGTGGGCTTGGGTTATTTCTGGCGCATTTTGGGTCATCCGCGAAAATCTGTTCCATCTGGATTTTTTCGGATTTCCTATCTGATTGTGTCCTTTCAAATGTTTCGATGATAGGATTAATGGAACGGTTGTTTGATGCTTATTTCTTGTTGCCAATGAGTGAATTCAATGATTATCCTTTGATTTTTTTCATCTGCACTAATGATTTATTTCACTAATGATGTTTTGGCAGCAGGAATCCATCTGGGTCAGATTTTTCCGAAATTCCGCCTCGACGGTATTTTCCCAGTTTTCGTGATTTTTTCGGATTATCTGATTTCTCCGGATCTCGATGGATTAGTAGTTAGCAATGGATCTTGATGGATTTACATGATTTGTGCTAACCTTTTGGATTGAAATAAGCTTCATAATTGAATTCTAATGATGATTTTTGGATACGCAGGCTGAAAAGTCTAAGGGTGGTGCAGGGGCATCATCTATTTTCGAGACAGAACGATTGAGACTGGATATGAAGAACCAGCTCCCAGAAAGTAAAATATCTTCTATGTGGGCTGATGTATCTGACAGTAATGTTGGTGCATGGCGGTATGAGGAATTTAAATAGAGAACGGCTGAGAAGGATCTGTCAGCTTTGAGACGAGGAATGATGAACTCTGGATTGGTGCATGTGGCGGGTTTCCCTCCAGCGGTTCAGTGTTATGAGCTGATCTTAGAATGTGCTAGATAGTATGACTTTGATACATAGATGGTGGTCAACACTGAGGGGAGGGTCTTGGCGAACTTCAGTTCGGCCTCCATTGCAAGAGCCTTCAGCATGCCGGATCTTCCTTCGGTCTGTGCATTGAACATTGACACTGCCAGGACTTATTATGAGAATGAGCCAACCAAGGCTTAGCAGATGATCAACTCATGGCTGGAGAAGCCAAAATCTCACTATTCGAAGTTGCCCAAACAACTGCATAGGGTAAAATTCAGGTCAGATGTCTATGATGCCATTACATTGCTGAGCAGGGTGGCAGGATTGAGAAGTGTAGGAGTGTTAGAGAGTTGGATGGTCCATGTGATCACCAAGATGAGTCAAGGCACGAACTATCACTGGGCAGGGCTCATCAGTGCTGAGATTGACAAACAACTGAGAAATGTCCTGGAGGCAAAGAAATTCACTATGTCTTCTTACATTATGTATGTGCTGGCTATTTCCTATCCCTACAAAGGTTTGACTCCGAGGGGAACCATTGGGCAGGACATAATCTATGAGGTTTATCCGGAGCTGCATTTGGGGCATAAGGATTACAGGAGGACCAATGATGCATTCACAATGCATATTACCCAGACGCTTCAGAATGCAGAGCATATTAGATTATCCGATGGAGCAAAAGGACTAATCAAGAACTACGGAGCGTGGTTTATCCAATTCCCTACATTTACTTACCTCTAGATTGATGGATGCCCAGTTGCCCCTTACAGGTTGCCCCGGTATCCCACTGACCATATTGTGCTGCTGGAAGTTGTACGACAAATCTGTGAGTTTGATGCAGTGGTGAAGAAGGAAAAGCATAAGACTGGTTTTGGAGGAGACTTCCCTCTTGGGATTGGCGTGGGAGAGATTTTCCCGTCCATCCAATCGGCTCACACCGCAGGTGAGGAGCTGGTAGCCTATGGATTCTCTTTCCATTCTAAGAGAATGAACTTTGATGTAACTGGAGAGGCTCAGAAGAAGGCTACCCGGGAATATAGACACAAGGAGGACTTAGAAGACTACTGGGTCAATATCAAGGATGACCTCGATGCAAGGAAGAAAAGGTATTCCAAGCTGCCTGTGGAGGCAATTAGACAATATAATGTTAAGCTGATTCTGGATCAACTTGATGATGACGGGAAATTGGTTCAGGACCATGTTTATGAGGCTATAAAGGACAGGTCAGTCAGTGATATTGATTGGAATGAGGCCGAGGTGATAGAGTTAGAAGATCTGATGGCTTCTATGATGAAATTCACCCTTTCTTGGGTGAAGCACAAAATCTGGGAGTTGGAGAATGCGAAAGTAACTTGCACTTTTGACTTGATGGGAAATCTCAATCCCATGTCGACTTCTAAAGAATCCGGGGAAGAAGACCCCAAAGGGAAATCAGCAAAAATGTCACCCTTCAAGATTAAGGTCAGAGGTCCTAAGGGAGCTGAACCTGTAACGAAGAGGAAACCAATAGGCAAGCGCAGGTGGAAGACCCTGACAATCAGCAGGTCCTCTGAGGAGGAGGAAACAGAGAAGGCTGAAGAGGAGGATGCTCCTCCACCACCTAAGAAGACAAGAACTACAAGGATGGCGAAGAAGAAAGACCAGACTGCTTCGGAAGATGAACCTCCAATTGTGGATGTAGAGAGTTCGGGCGGTGAGAAAACAAAGGTCTATACCAGGAAATCAAGAACTCCTTCTCCTAAGGATGCTGCACAACTGAAAGATTCCTCCCCAACATTACCAGTTGAAGAGCAGGATAAGCATGTTTCTCCTCCGCTGGGTGCACTTGAACTGGAGAATCCGGATGAGCAAGAAATTAGCGGGGAGGCAGAACCGTTCAAGGAAGGAACACTGTTCAGTGAAGCGGCTGGGCTTGAGGTAGAAGCAGAAGAGAGACACACTTCTCCGCTGGTGCAATACGAGGATTCCCCGGAGAGTGATAAAGGCCACGGATCACCTGGGCCGGAGGAAAGCATCCCTGCTAGGACTCCATCACCGGTGCTTCCAGATTTAGGACTTGAGGAGGTTGACCAAGCCAAGCGAATTTCAGAGAAAGAAGATGACAAAGTAACAACTGAGGAGGAGGTCAAGGTGATGGCCACTGAGGAAGAGAAAGTGACAGAAGATCCGAAAGAGACAAGAACAGAAGGAATCCAGACTAACCCTGTAGCTCCAGACTGGTTGGAGAAGGAGCTTGCCAGGAAGAAACAGGTGATTGTTGAGGACACTCCATTAGACTGGGATGAAATGCTGTCTCAGATTGGCAAAGGGAAGAAGAAGAAAGCCGCTAAGGTGATTTCCCGGGTGGAAAGGGATGAAACGAATAACAGGGTAGTTCACATTGCTACCCCTGCCGCGGATAAAACAAGAGATGATGTTACAGGCCAGGACTATAATGTCCAAACTATTAACCTTGGGCCAGCCTCCCTGGAGCAGGATATTGAGGAGTTTGAGGGGTCTAGTGCCATCATTGTTGATAGATTAAAAAAGGAGACTCAGTCCAAACGAGAGTTGAAAAGGGAGAATGAAAGATTGAGGAAGAGTTTGGAAGAGGTGATGAAGCCTCTGCAGTTTCTCCACCCCTCTTCCTCTACTACTCCGGGTTTTCTGCCTAAGGAGACAATCTCCGGATTGAAAAGATGAAGGCCTCCGCTCAAGCTGCTACTGATTGGCTGATGGATGTCCAGACGAAAGGGGATGATGCTATCAAGATAGTTTTATCTGTAGGAAAGGATGCAGTCCGAGCAAAGGAGCTTGTTGGAGTATATTCTGTCCTAGGATAAGAATGACATGGATCTCCTGCTGCAGAAATCGAGGACTATTCTGGGACATGGCAAGGATCAATTGGCCAAAGATGGAATCCTTCCTTCCTCCAGGCTGGATGAACCGTGGGAGTGGTTTGAGGCATTGCAGATCAGGCTGAAGGCTTTGAAGAAAATTTTGAAGAGAAAGAAGCAAATGGATGGTGAGCTTACTGCGGTTTATGACGGATGCATGGCCTTCTTTGAGGTGATGACAGGCAGAAGGAAGATAGCCCCCAAATATTTGAGCCTCGAGCAATTGAAGGAGTGGTGGCATGAGGTTTATGCCCCAGATTCTGATGAAGCTATCACTGGCCACCTACTTGATGATGCAGCTACATACTTGGCGGTGATAGATAGATACATGGCCAACAGGGAGGACTGGAACGGAATTGTTGAGCGGTCCAAGGAAGAGACAGACTCTATTAAATGCCGACTCAGGGTTTTTCCATTGCCACCTATTGCTGAGTTGGATAGAATATTCTCGAAGGTCCAAGGGACGTCAGTGCAGGAGAAAGACAAAGGGAGCGGCAATTAATGCTCATTTTGAGATTTGTGTTTCCCTATTACCATGGGGCATGCATTGGACCAGACTTCCTTGGGGACTGTGTCAGAGCCAACTTGGATGATGGCATTTAATGTGTGCTTTAGTTCGTTTCTTTGGCCGACCTGTTTTGGCGGTTTTTATTATTTTGTAAAATGTTTGGCTGGGCCGACATGTCTTGGGGGGAATTTGTTATTAATTGGCATTCTTGCCTCATTGTAAGGGGTTAGACATTGGTTAGCTAAGCAGTAATAGTGATAAGCAAGAGCAATAGTTAGAATTTCTTAGTCTTTTCTTGAAGCAAATACTGTATCAGAACAGTTGAATTGTTGCAGATTTTGGTGATTAATACAATTGGAGACATTGTGGTTTTCCTGGTGGAATCCTTTGTGTTATTTCATCTTGCATGGTTCTTGTTGTTCCATATTTTAAATTGCTTGAAGATTTAGGGTTTAATATTCAGAAATAGATTAGTTTCAGTTGGATAAATGATGTTTATGATTTCATATTTGGAATGTTTATAGCTATCTCTAGTCTATACTCCCAGTAACTATCTGATTGTAGTAGGCTGGTGAAGTCAACCTAGACCATATATATTTGATGTGCTTAAGTTCGATTGTAGATGCAAGTCTATGATTTGAAAATTTAAATACCTTAGAAGATTGCACCGTTCTTGTAAGATTGCATTGTGGGTCGATCAGGAACTGGTTAGTTGAGATATGTCCATTCCAAATATCTGTTGTTTACATTGTTCATTCTAGGAGTAGTTTAGATTCTATTATATCCTCGCACCCTTATCTTTTGATATTTCTTTATCATTTGGTTAGGTTTAGGATTAAAGATCATCATATTGCAAGATCTGATAAACAGGAAGATATAGTTTGCTTGTAGTAAGGTCCGTTAATGATTATGACATTTCACATTTTATCGAGTTGTTTTATGCATTGTTATGACCTAACACCCGAGAGACAGGGTGATTTTCGATTGATTTATTGTTGAAGATTACCTTTCAAGAGATAGGATATTGTATTATGTGAGTTGTTTGTGTAGAAAACACCATCAACAAAGGAAATACTACAAGAAGAGAAATAGAGAAAAGATGAGGAAAATATTGAAGATACTCCTTGACATGATGAGGAAGAACCTTCAAAAGAGAAAGGGGAAAGGGAAGGTAATGAATTCACCACTACATCCTTGGACCATCAAGTAGAAGTTCCCTCATGGTTAGAGCAATAGCTGAAAAGAAAGGCTCATGTGCTCATAGAGCCCAAGGCCCACTTGGAGGCAATATTGGTACACACATAGGGGAAGATTGAGAAATAAAAGAAGCCAAAGATCAGGATGCATATCACAACTGATGCTTTTGGATCTAGAATACTACAGGTAGCTACTCTAGTAGATGAAAAAGATGCAAAGACCCTACACACCAGGATTATCAAATAACAACCATTAATTTGGGACTTGCATCTAGAGCCCAACAGATTGAAGAATTCCAAGGATCTATCTCCACCATCCTCCAAAAAATGAATAAGGATTAGTTGACAAAGGAGGAGCTGAAAGTACAAGTGGAAGAATTGACTGCCTATATACAATAATGGACAAAATTTAGAGAAGAAGCTCCAATGGAATCACCTGTGCCCGCCTTACTTTCAAAAAAAGTTAATAAAATGAGAAAATGAGGAATTGGACCAAGCCTACTTTTGATGGGTTCAAGAGACTCATTGACATGGGAGACAAGAACATCCATTGCGCAACCAAAATGCATAATGAATATTGGGTCCTACAAAAGGAAGTAGGGAAGGAGATTGAGGTTTACAAAGAATTCCCTGAACTTTATAGAATTACATACCCCAAGATGGAGAGCATTCTCAATCTCTCACAAGAGATTTGGGAAAAGGAGTTAGCCCTACCTAAAGAGGACAGCTAGCTGTCCATAGCATGGCTGCTTAATTTTGAGTACAAAAAGGGAGTTTTGGAGAAGTCCCTAGTTGAATTAGAGACCAATCATGAATGGATTGTGGATCACCAAGATGAGTACGATGAATTCCTAAAATTGATGAAGGGATATGAGATGTCAACATTAGAGCTAGATCAAGAGGCTCTCAAGTGCGAATTCCACAAGAGGATGGAGTAAGGAGCCAGTGACACTATTTGCAGATTTCATGGATTTTACTGTGTGAGCCTTCTCAGAGTTAGAGAAAATGATTAGAGTAGGGGAAGCATGCATAAAGCATCAGGACCAAATGGTGGAAGGATTCAAGAGGGTTTCCTTCTAGATCTTTAAATTTGACCTTTCTAAGGAAAAGAAGTTGTTGTCTATCATTGGTAAGTTTGTTGAATATGTTACATTGCAAAAGGAAGCTAGAAACCCCATTATAGAAGACCAATATTTGTTAAAGTAGTTAAAAATCCAAAATCAGCTAGAGGATAAAATAGGATACAAGACAAAATAGGTGAAAGAAAAAATAACCTATTTTTATATTGTAAATTTTGTACTTCTATTGGGTGATGTTAAAATCCTAGACTATAATGAATTTGAATCATTCATTGTAAAACAATCTTGACTATTCATTCTACTTTTTGTAAACTATAAATAGGGGCATCCTCTCATTTTTAAAAAGAGAGATGAGTTATTGTGTAAAGGCATTTTGCTGCAATATATGAGAAAAGCATTGAAGTTAATGGTTTCTTGTGTATTTTTCAATATGTGTGCATGATTTAGCCTCCAAAATTTTGTTTCAGCATTGTTCATTTAAGTTTAAGTTTATTTTTAGTTGGTAGTTCATGTTCAACTTTAATGGTGGATGTATGCTTCAGTATTTGATGCACTTCTAGCTCATACTTTAATAACTTGTTGATGACAATTTTTTTTGTAGAATTAGTCTGAGCTATTTCATATGCTGCACTTAAGTTCAATTGTATGTTCATGCTAAATAGGTGAATGCACAATCTATAAATCTATAAAGAGCCTTAGACGATTGCACTTGTTTTGTGATACTATAGGTTGTCCTTGGTTAAAAAAAACTCAGTTTGGGTAGTATTTCTACTACAACTTCAACCATTTTTAGTATTGATCATAGTCTTAGACTTAGGAAAACTTCTAAACCCTTCATCCTTTTCCATTTTCTTTTAAATATAAGTTAAACATATAATTACAACATCATAGTAAATTCAAATATAATGAACAGTTAAGTTTTAGATTGTTGTCATAAAAAATTATTATAGACCCATGAAAATTCCATGCTTCACAAACCATAAATGCCCCTTGTGAATAGCACCAAATCACATCAAACAACTAAGCTATTTTCACATAGTCATTATCTAAAACCTGAGAGACCTTGGGGTGATTATCTAAAGCTTAGTTACAATTTTTTTACCTTTCAAGATAGACATCATAGTTGTATGTTTTATGTGTTGAGAAGTGTAAAAAAACCCATCAACAACTAGGAGGAGATAAAATTTTTCAATTCTTCATCCAAGGCTTAATCTATAAACTTTTCAAGACATGTGTTATATTCCTCCTCAGTTGGTCGTTGCATGTCCAACATTTTTTGCACCTTTGTATTATGCTAGCTATATCTTACATCAATAAGTATCTGGGCCTCCTTGAAAAATGTGTCCATCCTCACTTCAATTATTGTCATATTGTCCACAATAGGGTTCAACATGGTATAGTCAATGAGATTGGCCATTTGCTTGAAATGTGGGAGCAACCCTCCCAAATCATCTTTCCATTCAAAAAACTCCTTCAATTCACCTTTATCATCCAATATCTTGGGCATACCGTGCCCTTCCATATCTCTAAACATCTTCAACATATTTTGTAATTGCATGCCCAATTTATCATGGAAAGTTATGGTCTCACTTAATAAGTCAACTGCTTTCAACAAATCAGGAATATTTGTTGGAGCATCAAGGTCTTCTTGCATTTGAGGTATCATTTCTTTTAATGCTCCCACCCTATTACTCCACATGATCCATTTAGTTTGGAAATCACTTTGAACTGTCAATTTTTCTTGTTAGCTTCATGAATATTCTTGTAAACATCCCACATAGTGTCAGCCTTGTTTAACAAATTTGTCATCCTATGCTTTAAAACATCAAAATATCATCTACCACCTTGGTAGTTCCCTCTTTGTCCTTTTTAGTATTACCCTTCTCTACTTGCACTTATTGTTTCAAATTATTAATTCTTAGTGACAAAGTTTCTCTATCCTCGGAAGAAAAATCAAAAGAATAAGTTGTGGGAGAAGGTAGACCTTTCTATGTTGTAGAAAGCACCTTGTTATGTTCATCCATCAACTTATTATACTTCTTCATCATTTTTTCATACTTGTCCTATAAGATTTGGGTTGTTTCAAAACTCAACATAGCAGCATGCATAGTCAATTGTGTAGCTACAATGGCAGCTATCTCAATTGCCCTTTTCATCATTACAAAACCAATTTATTGTTCCACAGTTTTTATCACTTCAGGTTTCCTAGTATTTGGCACCATGGACCAAATAGAAAGTGTGTGTAACTTTGGGCTAAAACTTGAGCCAAACACCTTATTATCAAAGTTCTCTTCAAAAATGGAGGCATTGGGGTCTCTTCTTATTACATCCAATGCAATTGAAAAGGAAATTTCCCACCCATGCAATTATAGGAATCCACTCTTCTTAACTAAATATCTTGCCTCTTCGTTTGTTATTGCAGTAATTTCATTCATTATTTTACCCTCTTCTTCCTTCTCGACTTCTTCTTGTAATGAGGGGTCAACTTTTTATTTTGCTTCATCAATCCTTTTCTTGATGTAAAAGCTTCTTAAATGGATGATGAAGTCTTTGAATTACTTTATTTGGACAAATGCATCATCAATCATGAAATAATTACAATCTTTGATTCTGACATTGCCATATTCTACATCATTATACTCCCATTTAATAATTATACTAGTAGGAACAACAATATTCAAAGTGTCCTCCTTCTCAAGGGCTGGGAATCTCTAATCAACCTCTTCTTCCATTGGAACATGTTTCGCAGAATCCTTAGGTACATACCCTCACCTCCTTGCTCACTTGCTGAATAAGTTACCAATGGGGTGACTATAGGCTACTTACCTATCTCTTTTATTTGCATTTCACTTCCTTGAGCTAAGGATTGAGTTGGTTGTATCCTCACCTGTGCACATAATGTCGTTTGGCAACCTTAGCCTTTATTTTAGATTATTTCAAATTTTCAAAGAAAATTTTATCCTTTAAATCACCTAGCATTAGTTTGTCTTGCAAAAATTTGTCTTGTACCTCAAAGTAAGGATTGACACAAACAAGTTTTTCTTTTGACATCTTTTCTTCAATTGCACATATTTTTCTCCACTCACTTTTCCTCTCCGCAATCTCAGCATCAAAAGGTAAATTCCTGATTACATATTCTTGTACAAAATTTCATGTTTCCTTCCTAATAATCCTCGTGCTCTTCTTTCCGCATTAATAACCCCCTCAAGATCACAATGTCTTATGATATCTTGTTTCATCCTACAGTTTTTTAAGAGAGAACCAAACCTCTCAATGCCCTCCTTTGATGTGCATGTAAAATATACAAATCCACAATTGGGATTTATCAAAGATTACTTCCTTGATTTTTGAAATGTTCTTTGTCCATGGCATCAAGCTACCACATTATCTCCATAAATTCTTTCCTATCAGACACATACATAGGAAATCAATGGGGTGGCATTGGGGATCCATAAATCATGATTGTAGTGTAGCTAGTATGAAGATACTAGTACCCCCAATTGATTTTTTTTGTAGTTTCTTGCTCATATTCCAAAGGCCTCAAGATTTCCTTCACACCTCTTAAAATTATGTAAACAGGCTTTAAGCCCAGCTACTTGAACATAATGAATTTGAAACCATTGTAAACTGTAGTATAGTTTGAATCATGATAGTGCACATCCCAAACATGGGTCCAAATTTGTATAGACAACTCATTGTCCATATTATCCATTTCTCTCAACTTCATAAAATTCCTCATTACCTTTCTGCCTCTCAATAATAGCATATGCATTAACAAAGAATAGTGTTTGTAGGACAGTGGAGGTGTTGTATCCTTTAACCTTACCAAATCTTCATGCAATTGATCGGCAATATAAGAATCATAGTCAAAAGTCTTGTTTTGATACTTGTTTTGTATGTCAATTACCAAAACCATTAGAGAAACATCCATTTTGATATCAAACTTCTTGTGTAAAATTTGGCACAATACATAGTATGTATTCTTAAAATAGTCTTCAAAATCATCACAGTCAAATGGCTCAAAGTCCTGAGGCCCAAACGAAACACTATTCATCTTCAAGTCACACCTCTTATGCCTTGGCAGAACATTTTTTCTATAACCAAATCTATTATGGTAATACTCATTATACAATGCATGGAACTTGATGGATTTAGTAGCATAAGGGTTCAAGTTGAATACTTCAACTATTTGGCTTCTTGTAATTTCTAACATGGGAACAAAGTCTGGAAATATCTTGATTGTCATGTCAGTAGGGTCATAACACCTAGCTAGTTCAAGAATCATGTCCACCTCCACAAATAAATTAGGGAAAACCAATTTTCCAATATCATAGTTCCATAGGTGACAGGTAGGGTGACTAGAAGACCTCCTTTTGAAAGAATATAGAAATAGATCCCAACCACTTTATGGTAGCACTACATCACCCACCCCAGAAGTTGAATCTTGAAAATGACTAGTCAACACTCCTTCACTAGTTTTCCTCTTTCCAAATGGTTTAACTTGTGTGGCTGGGTCCTTAGAAGCTTCTTCCATGAATCGAGAGTAATCTCTCTTCACAATTCTCCTTTTTGCAGATGCTTCAGGTACCTCTTGTTTAGGCTTATCATTTTGAGGTTTAGGTCTCTTGAGCCTTTTTTTTAGGTTTCCTCTCAGGTTTTATAGTAAATTCACTAGGCTCACTCACTTTTATGGTCTTAAAACTAGGGTTTCACAAAAACTAGGGATTACTGTTGACCCTTTTGACCTTTAGCATTGTGTTTGTTTAGAAATGATGTAAATTTGGGTATTCACCTTGGTAAATATTTGAAGGGTATATGATGTGGTTTTGGTTAGCATCTGGATAATACTTGGTTATCATTAAAAGTGGACAATGTTGTTTGACTAAGGTAACACTAACTATGAATGATATACCAACACAATGAGTTGAGCATTATGATGTTTTGGTTTTAATGAAAAAATGCAAAAACATAATGAAAAGGTCTTGAAACAATGATACTCTAAAGTCATTTCAACTAAGTTCAAAGAAAGTTAATTGTGCACATATGATGGGCTTGCCAGGGCATGAGAAAGCTTGATTAAAAGATGGTATGACAACTAGAAGTGGAAAGGAGTGGTTTCTAGGTAGTGTGTTTTCATTATCTTTAGGTAATATTGTCCTCCATTTACAAGATTGAGTTGCATTCAAAGTGGTAACACATTTTTGTTTAAACCCTGATTTTATTTTTATAGGTTTCATTATTTGAAAATGGTTTTCTGATTTGAGATCGATACTTGTTTGCTTCATAAGGTTTTCACATTTTCATAAGGCTTCAATTTAAAGAGAAAAGGGCTTATCATACATCACAATCAATTTCAAAAGGAGTTCTTATGATGTTTCAAAAGTCTATGTAAGTTGGGTTTCTAAGGGTTTCTTGTTGTTTCAAAAACAATGGCATTCTGGTTTCAATCTTGAAATAGTCTATATGCCAATATAGTGTTGACAAGGGTTTTCATTAAGGCATATGTGCATTCATTGTATGTAGATTGTATACCTTCTTCTTGGGAAGCATGTCGACTTTATATTTGTGCATATTAGTGCTTAAGACATTGAAATTTAAAAGGGAATCATTGAATATTATGCATATGTTAAACAATTGTTTAAAACTATACAAAAGTTGTCCTACATTGAAATTAGAGGGTAGTTATGAAACTTTGAGATGGTAGTTTGTGAATGACAGTTACAATTTTTTTGTGAAAGGCATTTGGTACTTTGGTGCATATAAAACAATGACATAGTCACTATGTGTAGGTTTGATGAAAATGTGAGATTTATACTCTATTAAGAGTTACTATTAATTTTATGATGAAAGCATTGATGATCAATTTCTTATAAACATTGAAAAAAACTTTAAGTGCAGGTTGTAATTAAATTTATAGACTTATAGATTCTTGTGTCTCTAATGAAAATGAGACAAACAAGAAATGTTTTACAGTGAAATAGATATTATAGTCTATCTTGTTATTTACAGAATCATTTTGATGTGAAATTTTATCTTTCCAATTAGGCATTTGTAGTTTCCAGTGAGGCATACTTGTAACTAGTGAGGTTCCTTTGTCAATAAGGCATATTGTGTAGCCACTAAGGTTTTCTAGTGAGGCACAAAAAGTAGCTAGTAAGGCTCTATAGTCAGTGGGATTTTATTAAGCCAGTGAGACAATTTTTCCTGAGTGGTTTTTTATCCCTATGAGGGTTTTCCATTCATAAATCATGTTGTGCAATTTTTGCACACACGCCCCACCGGAGGCGGGGACCCTCTTTTTTCTTTTGCATCTCTACCTCTTGGCTTGGTCAAATTTTGGTTTTTCTCTTCTTGGGAGGTTATTTTGGGATTAAGTCTAGACTAGGTTTGATGAGGGCAATATTTTGAGGCTTTGGGAGAAATTCGCCTGTCTTGGAATTTGAAAATGGGGATTTTGAAGTGAATTTTCAATGTTATATGTAAATCTTTTTTGCACTTGTGGATAGAGGAAGAAAAATTAGGCCAGGTTTCTTTTTGAACTTTTTGAAAATTCTAAAAATTTATGGACTCTAGAGGATTTTGACCCTATAAGGAATTGGGGGATTTCCATCCTTGATGGAAATCCCCAAAATTTCCATTTTTGGAAATTTCCATGACCTCAAAATCTCAAAATTTTCCAAAAATAAAATTTCTTTTTTGCACCCATGGATAGAGGACGAAAAATTAGGTAGGGTTGCTTTTTGAATTTTTTGAAAATTCCTTCTAGAAAAAAAGTTATGAGGTTTAGGGGATTTTGACCTTGTAGGGAATTCAGGTATTTCCGTCCCTGATGGAAAATCTCGAAATTTCCATGACCCCTCAAAAAAATTTCCATTTTTGGAAAATTCCAAGACCCCCTCAAACCCCGAAATTTTCCAAAAATAGATTTTTTCAAAAAAAAATTCCAAAATGATTTTTTCCGAATTTTTTCCAAATTTTTTCTTCCAAAATGGAAAAACATTTCTTGAAATTTTAAAATGTTCTTGAAAATGAAATTCTTGAGATGGAGAAAAAATTTGAAAATAAAAAATTTCCCAAAATGGGAAAATTTCTTAAAATGGAAGGTTTCTATATAAAAATGTAAGTTCTTTTTGAAAAAGGCCAAAATTTTATTCAAGTTTAATTTGGATAGGATTTTTAACATGTGAGCTACTAATGATGATATATGTTTTTTAGGATTAAATAAATGTTAAAAGGGGAACCTGCATATGGATTCGTGCCAAAAGAGAAATATGGAAGAGTTCAATTCAAATTTTAAAAGTGGGCCTGCATATGAATCCGTGCCCAAAACATCTACAGCTGGAAGGAGTTTTTGGAAGACATGTGAAGTTGATTTCATCATCCAATCAGAATTTTCATTAATGACAAGCTGGAATAATATTGTTTTCTCATTGTTCCATGATGTAACTGCTTTTATGCAATTGGATGATGATGTACCATGAGCTCCCAAATTAAATGTAATAGCTTGATGTTTCTAGAAGTGCAATTGCAGCTATTGGATGAATTAAATCCTGGCCATTGATTCAAAATGTAATTTTCTATAAAAGGCCAATGCCTTCTCATTTGTAAAAGGGGGTTAGATTTAGGGGTTAGAATAGCTAATTAGAGGCTATAAAAGCCAAAATTGGTTAAGTTAGAGAAGTCAGTAGCTATAGGAGAGAGGAGAGAGGGGAAATTGTTATGTAATGCTGGAGAAGTTAATGCAATTGGATTGTTGATTTGGCAAGTTTTGTGTTACAATTTGACAATTTATGGTTTCTTGTTCTCAATTCTCAATGTTAGATGTTAGATTTTCATTCTTTTGCAATAATGGTAAAATGTTAATGATGTTGATCGATCTTTGGTCCATACTTTTAGCAATTTGTTGATTGAAATTTGTTGTGTAAAGTTAGTTTGGGCCTTATTTTGTGCTAATTTCAACTGTGGATTCTTGTTTACATTGTGCCAATTATTGGGTATGTGGATGAATATTCATAGTCTGAAAATATTTAGTTTCCTTAGAAGATTGCACCATTTTTGTAGAGTTGTGGGTTTTTCCTTGATCAAACAAAGATTGGTTTTATTGAGGATCTGTCCATTTGCAGCATTCATCATTGTTGTGATTGATCTTAGGAGTTATTTAGAATAGAATCTCTTTCAACCCTTTCTCTTTTGATATTTTCTTTGAATATGGGTTAGTTTTAGGATTGAAAGCATCACCATATTATTGCATTTGATGAAAGTACACTTCCAACATTGTTCATTTGTAAGGCCCCTTTTGATTACCAATATTTTCACATTATCACTGAGTTGTTTATGCATTGTCAAGACTTGACATTAGAGACCTTGGCGTTATCACTTGAGGCTTGCTGATAGAGATTTACCTTTCAAGAGAGATAGTATTTCCATATTTTGTTTGAGTTGTTGTGGATAAAACACCATCGACAAATCATTGTGTTACAATTTCTCATTATTTGTGGTTTACTTGGTCTGCATGTTCGAACATTCAATCTTGTGTATCTTTCAACATTTTTGTTTCTATGGTGTCTTTAGCTTTTATGATCTACCTATGTTCTTTATGTTCAATCAAGCTTGATAGCTTTACATGCATGATGCAACACATGATAGTTGAACTATTCTAAAACTTGCATTTTATATATTCAAAGTTGTGAAAGATTAGTTCAAGGTCATTTTAAATTGGTATACCACTGATTCACCACCCGTATTAGTGCTATTGTACTTCATTAATTACAAACTAAAAACTAAATTCATAGGGTTTAGACTTAATTTTAAAAAAATCACTTTCCTTCCCAAACCCTACAAAAAAAAATTATAATTCCCTTCTTGAATCAAGAAATAATAACCCCAATCAAAAACCCTGGCAATCTACTCAATTCCTAATCCACCTAGTGCTACAAAATTACTCACAAGGGCAAAGAATTCAACTTACCCAAGAAAACCAGTAGTTAGTTCTTCAAATTACTGTCACCTTGGAGCTCATCTTCTCTTTTTTTCTAACTTGACCAATTCTTCTGCTCTTGATGATTGCAATTGTGAAAGAAAAATGACCAATGACCCTCTTTATGGCTAAAAAATGGAGCATCTTTCTCCATTAATGTCTGAAAGATAGCTCGCACGAGAAAATTGACAAGTAACCATTCGAATTTGAATTCATGTCGCCAATATTTTTGATTTAAAACACCATCCATGGTTGTCCTTGACCATCATTTCTTGCCTTATAGGTGTTCTTTAGAAAAAAAATGATACCTGAGAAAGTTTCCATGTAGCCACCCACATGCTCACTAGTCCCTTTTTATCTTCATTGCTCATCGCAATAGTGTTTCAAGTTCAGGACCATACTTCGGTGATGAGCAATAAAACCTTTGATGGAATGAATATTTTTCAGCATATTCTCCATCGCTATTCGCTAAAGTATTTCAAAGATACAACTTCTCTTCAATGAAGATAAGTTCCCAACAATAAAAAGAACTCACTTTACTCCATCGCTCATCGCTGAAGTTGACTTGGAAATGAAGAAGCTTTTGGCAACAAGTGAAATGAGTGATGGAACCAGATGTTGATAGGTGGCACAATCCTAGCTTTGATTCCTTTCATCTCACATCGCTCATTGCTATAAAAATATTTGAGTGATAAAAAATTTCTATGATGTGAAAGGATGGTGCAATACAAAGGAAATTTGAAAGCCATCACATGCCACTAAAGTGGAACCAAAGAACCTAAATTCTCCAGTGATAAGAAATGCTAAATAAAACAAGCTCATTGCTCATCATGAATGTAAAACATGAAGGCCCAAAGCTTTCCACAATGTGTGATATAAAGGAAACTCAAGGACTCATAGCTCATTGTTGTAATGAACCCAATGAATAAAAAGACTTTTGCAATGAGCGATACAAGGACTTAAGTGGTGGGATTTAAGCATGTGCATAAAGCTTGTTTCTAAAAGGGGACCATCTAGGGAGAACAAAGAAAAGGGACATAAAAGAACTTAACCATTTTA
Source organism: Sequoia sempervirens (assembly GCA_007258455.2). NCBI lineage: Eukaryota > Viridiplantae > Streptophyta > Pinopsida > Cupressales > Cupressaceae > Sequoia > Sequoia sempervirens. The sequence goes on along the minus strand of VDFB02368850.1, from coordinate 123,294 downwards.
GCAAAGGATGTAAAGGCCAAATATTTTAGATTTTCAACTTCATAAAATATTAAATCCTTGGACCAAAGTAATGAGGGAAATAGGGAATCCTAACCACAAGGGGCCAATGACCAAATGAACTTGAATACTTAAGATATAACTAAGGAAACCTAAAACCGGCCACAAAAATTTAAGAAAAGATTAGACCAGAGAACAAGGGTTTAGAAAAGGGGAAAATATACTAAGTAAAAACACACACATATCATAAAACCCTAACCCTAGTTCTATTTTAGAATAAAAAGCCATGAAAGTAAAGGAATTTTACACCAGTGGAATAGGATATTTTGAAGGTTACACCAAGAAGAAAGAATCTGAGCTTGTGCATACTACACAAGTGATATCTATAAGTGCATAAAGAGAAGCATGAGGTTAGGGGGAGTTGTTATTTTGATATATCATTTAAACCCCATTAAAAACAACAAAGAGGTTGTGTCTCTTTATGTTATTGATAGTGTGATCTAATTTTTTGAAAAGTGATGTTGTAATCTTTCTTTCAAATATCATGACCTCTATAGTATTGTCTACAAATGCTATCGCTATCATAATTTGTAGATGCTAATTAGGTATTTCCTTGATAAATTCTTGTTGCCAAAGTAGCTTGGTGGATGTGGCAATTCACATTTAATAGTTGATATTTAGAATTTATACTTTACTTTGGTTCACATTGAATCAATCTTTTTTGTGATAGTGAGAAACTTGTATCTCAATCATTGTTGGTTCAAAAGAATAATGAACATTCATGAAGGGTTGTCAATGAATTTTTTTGTGTAATTGAAGATACCATATAAAGATAATGTAGACAATACATGGATCTCTCATAATCAAGACACTGATTTAGTGTTAATATCATATGATTAACCTCCTTAGGAATCATGTTTTCATTAGGGAAATGGTTTTCATTCATTTCAAGTCCTTTTCATTATTGATGGTTGATAGTGGTAATGTATGTAATTTTTGCATGAAATGATGATAGTGAAATCTGCTTATAACTCTTGATAAAAGTGTAACCATATTATGTCAATACAATCTTCATTTGATTGATGGCAGTACAGTTGCTCAAGTTACTTGATGACACCTTGCTAATAGTGCTTTCACAATGTGAACAATATTTCTTGATAATAGTGGTTGTTGCACAACAAAGTGAAGCTTAATCACATAATGTCTATGAACAGTGTAGTTTGTCTTGAAGAAGCCTTGCATTCATAGTGCTATGGTGATAGTATATGGGAAACCTTTCAAACATCCTTTGCAATGACAGTGCCAAAAAGGTCTATGAAAATTCTATGGTTCTTTTATTCCTTCTTCTTCTCTAATAGTGTGGTGTTTTCATGCAAATGGAAGTATTCTATGATATAATGCATTCCATTGATTTAGCATTAGTCTTAATTTGATAATAGTCAATGATGTTGATGACAGTACATTCACATAGTAATTTCTTGGACACTAAACCATTTTCTAAAGCCTGTGACAGTGATGTTTGGACAATGTTATTACACATCTTGTATGTTACAGTGCTCAGTCAATTTTTCTTGTGCTATTAAAAATTTACAATGGTGTGCTTTGTTGATGAATCAATGATAATGTCTTTGGAAATGATATAATGCTATATTGCTATAATGCTTATGTTTCATGGACCCTTTCTCAATCTTTCAGTAGGATACAATGGTGACAATGTGATAATTGTCTTTATTTTCTTTCTTGACAGTAATATTGGATGTTTTGAATCTAACAAGCAACTTATGACACTTTTCAGTGGTGTTTATCTCTTATCAGTGGTTTCTTGTGATATTGGTTGTTGACAGTTTCTAATTGATAGTGGTTTGGAATAGGAGTATAATGTATGCACACAATGTTTATTTGATGAGCAACATGTCACTCGTGCACACTTTATTTGATGTCTTTGTAATTTATTCTTCCAAGAGCATGAAATATCAACTCAAGGGTTGTAGTTTCATGTGAATGATTATATAGATCAATTAATGTTCAAGAAATGAAGGATAGTCATTTATGACTTTGTGTAGATAATGGTATGTGAGACTTAAAGACTGAAATTTTAACAATGATTGTGGTATGGATCAGAGTTAATTTCTTTATGACTATGTGGAATATGCTTGATATTCATGTCTATAATGTGACATAAATACCAATGAATTAATACATAGTAAGAAGGATAGTTAGCTAAGAAAGAGACAGTCATGTCACCCACGAGAAAGATGAAGCATCAAAATCAGGATCCTATGAACAAACATGGAGTGAAAAGACAATCCCTTTAAGTGAATAATGGATAGAGTTTAACAAAGTGACAATCACATAAACATCATATGCATATTTAAAGTTAGAATGGATAGTAGGTTCATGGAGATTCATGCATTGGAAAATGTTTGAATAAAAAATATCAATAGGAAAAGGATTGTGTAAGGTAGATTGAGCAAAGTTGTCCAAGCTACATTAAACCCCAAGAAATTTTGATGGATAGTTGATAGTTATGTCAAGACAAATGCTTGGGTAGTCATGAATAGATAACAAACCTAATTTGGCAAGGACAGTCTCTATGATTGTGAGGATGGTATTTATGATTATAATGAAGAACAAAGTACATTGTAAAGAAATCAATACATGAAGACAATGGTAGGACTATGAAAGTTTGAACATGTAGTCACCATTTCACAAAGGATTCAAAGACTAGGATAAAATGGCAGTCTAAAGAGGGTAGGGTTTAAATCATACAAGTGACCTTGCTTGCTGATAGTGACTTTGCTCTTTACTTGGTGAAAGTGGCATTTTTCCTTGTAATAGTTTGTGTTTGCAGTGTTTCATTCATTTTATTGTAGGTGGTTTGTAGTGGAAATGTTAAAAAAACTTAAATATAGTTGTTTCTAATGTCCATTTTCTCTGTTTAAGTAGTAATAGTGTGGTGTTGTGTCATGACAGTGGTCTTTGTCAGTGATCTTTCTCAATTGTATGGTGCAAGAGCACCTTGTTGCATTCAAGCCTCCATGAGGCCATATTGTATAAATTAATTAAATTAGGTGTTTTAATGTTGTAATAAGGTTGAATGAGACATTTTATATATTTTTTAAGTCATTTGGATTCATTGATGAAGGTTTGGTGTCATTTAGTTGAAAAATGAAAACATTGTCAAAAGTTGTCAAATATTGTCATAACAACTCTTCTTGTTAAATGAAAACTTTTTAAAAGTTTGTTAAAAGTTTTTAAATGTTATTTTTAGGTTGGTTGGAGCATAACTTGATTGTACAAGCATAAAAATGGGCCTCCAAGTCGAATGAGGGGTTGGAATGTAGATTGAACAAGAATTTATGAATGAAGAGATGAATTTTTCTACAATTTTCCAATGTTCTACCCTATTCTTTTACATGGTACAGATTTCTATAAAGGTGTACAGATCTAAAATTATTTTTTATTTATATAGGAATAAACTAGCTTTCATTTGAAATTGGTTTTGTGTTTTTTCATTGATTTTGGAGAAAGTTATGATCATTTTACCATTGGCAGCCCTATGGGATTGTTTTCTCTGAAAGTTGCAGGTTGTTGCAAAGAATGGTACGGATTGTACAGATCAAATAAAGACCTCAGATCTATTGGAAATGTTATATATGTGAATATAGTTCATTTTAACTTTTTTTGATCAATTTTTATTGGTTTTTTATTGATTTATGACAATTTTGGTGAAGACTACCCAGATCAGGAACTAGGGTTTCTAGCAGATAAGAAAAAATCATATCTTTTTATTCCACCATCAAAAAGTGATAAAAATTGGTGAAAAGTTCTATTTTTACATGTTCTAAATACCATTTAAAATAAAAAGGTTCATTTATTCATTTTCATGATTTATGGTAGATTGTGTGCTTCATTTTGGTGGAGAGTGGTCAAAGAAACATGGTTTTCTTGATGTTTGAACAAAGCTATGCATAGTTTGTTTATGGTTGGACTTAAATCATTGTTGTTTGATCTTTGTATGGTTATAATGAGTTTTTGGGATGAATCTAAGCATGTTTAAATCATTTACCAAGTATGATAGATATTGGAGTCCATTTGTGTAAGTTGGGCCCATGTTGCTCAAGGTTAAAGGATTGAGATTCCCTCAAGAATGAAGAATTTCAGTTTTATACTTGATTATTGCCAAGAATATAGAAATTTGATGGTATGAACCCTCTTTATCTACATAAAATTGGCATCAGAGCCCATAAAAAGGTCTAGGTTAGTGTTGGTTTGTGGTTTTGTGTTGTGGTTGTGTGTAGGTTAAGAAGAACTTGATTGCTACCAAGGAAAGGCAGAGAAAAGTTGAATAGAAGAAAGGAGAGACTTGCTTGTGAATATGTATTTGGTGAGAAGATTGGGAAGAAATTTTATGGTAGAGGATGAGAGAAAAAATAAGAAACAAGAGGAAAAAAAAGAAAGGAAGAGAAAAGAGGAAGAGATGAGGCAAAAGGAGATTGAAGAGTTAAAGAAAATGATAGATCAATTGCTCAAAAGAGTCACAAGTTGGAACTTGACCATGAAGAAGAAAGTTGAATGGCCCATACAAAAGATAATTAAAAGAAGAAAAAGATAAGTAAGGATGGCAGCATAAGAGGCAAAGGTAAAGTTTGTTGAGCAAAGTGATTCCAATTATGTTTGAAGATGAACAAACTTCTTTGATTGTTGAAGAACACATTCATGTTGAGATGAGTGATATGGTTGTTGGTAATCAAGTAGTTGATGAAAAAGTAGAGAATGTTGTTAAGGTTGTTGATAAGGTTGGTACTGATCCTCATGATGTTGTTTATTATAAGATTGATAATGACAATGTTGCAGATTTGTTTGCTAATGAGATATATGCAGATTTTCAAGGATATGATGCAGGTTATATATGGTACTCTGATGATGAGAGTGAAGGTATATATGATTTTTCTAAGGTATATGCATAAGAAATGGACCTTTGGGACATGAAGAAAAAAAATGTAGTAGAAGATTCAATGGTAAAGGTAGAAGAATATGATGAAGAGTTGGTGCCTACAACTGAAGAAGAAGAGGACAAAGGTGAAATAGATTTGTAGCTACAAATTGAGCCACCAAGGTATGAGAATGAGATATTTACTTCATTGCTTCATGATGAGACTAACGAAATTTTCAGTTTTCTCCATGTAGAAGTTTGTTGTTATCTTGGGACAGTAGAAATAGAGACATTATTGTTGCAGGAAAATCATGGTGTAGGGATTATGGATGATTTTGAATATGTACATGATGGGAAGATGGAATGAAGATACCTTCTTGTTGTTGTGTTTGTAATTTCAAGGAAGAAAAAACCGTGGGCTAAGATGAAGATACATTTTTTTGTGATTACTAGTGATAGTGAAAATTCATTTCTATTTTCAGGTCCTTTACTCTTTTCTCTCTTAAGGGACTTGAGTTTTTTCTTCAAGGGGAGAATGGTGTAGGAGCACCTTGTTCCATTCAAGCCTCCATGAGGCCATATTGTTTAAATTAATTAAATTAGGTGTTTTAATGTTTTAATAAGGTTTAATGAGCCATTTTATATATGTTTGAAGTCATTTGGAGTCATTGATGAAGGTTTAGTGTCATTTAGTTGAAAAATGAAAACATTGTCAAAAGTTGTCAAATGTTGTCATAACAACTCTTCTTGTTAAATGAAAACTTTTTAAAAGTTTGTTAAAAGTTGTTAAATGGTAGTTTTAGGTTGGTTGGAGCATAAATTTATTGTAAAATCATAAAAATGGGCCTCCAAGTCGAATGGGGGGTTGGAATGTAGATTGAACAAGAATTTATGAATGAAGAGATGAATTTTTCTGCAATTTTCCAATGTTCTGCCCTATTCTTTTACATGGTACAGATTTGTATAAAGGTGTAAAGATATAAAATTAATTTTTATTGATATAGGAATAAACTAAATTTAATTTTCAATTGGTTTGGTTTTTTTTCATTGAGTTTGGAGAAAGTTATGATCATTTTACCATTGGTAGCCCTAAGGGATTGTTTTCTCTAGAAGTTGCAGGTTGTTGTAGAGAATGGTATGGATTGTACAGATAAAATAAAGACCTTAGATCTATTGGAAATGTTAGATATGTGAGTATACTTTCATTTTCACTTTTTTTTATCAATTTTCATTGGGTTTTGATTTATTTATGAAAATTTTGGTGAAGACTACCTAGTTCAGGAACCGGGGTTTCTAGCAGATAAGAAAAATTCATATCTTTTTATTCCACCATCAAAAAGTGATAAAAATTGGTGAAAAGTTTTGTTCTTACATTTTATAAAGAAACTTTAAAATAAAAAGGTTCATTTATTCATTTTCACGAGTTATGGTAGATTGTGTATTTCATTTTGGTGGAGAGTGGTCAAAGAAACATGGTTTTCTTGATGTTTGATCAAAGCTATGCATAGTTTGTTTATGGTTGGACTTAAATCTTTTTTGTCTGATATTTGGATGGTTATAATGATTTTTTGGGATGAATCTAAGCATGTTGAAATAATTTACCAAGTCTGATAGATATTGGAGTCCATTTGTGTAAGTTGGGCCCATGTTGCTCAAGGTTAAAGGATCGAGATTGCCTCAAGAATGAAGAAGTTTAGTTATGTACTTGATTATTGCCAAGAATATAGAAAGTTGATGGTATGAACCCTCTTTCTCTACATAATTGTAGGAGTTTAGTGTCAAGGGTATAATCCCAAAGCATTCTAGTGTTAATAATCTATGTTTTCACCGATTCAATTTTCTTGCACTTTTTGTCAGTCCTTTCACTTCTCTTGGATAATAGATAGGTATAGAGTTTTTGGGTAGTGATTTTTCCCACTAGTAAGTTATTTCAATTTTTTTCCTTCTTTTATTTCATGAAGTGGTTGCAAATATTCATTTTTCTCAATATTCAGTGCTTTTGCAAGTGATAGTTTGCTCTTGTTTCTTTTCATGATATCCTTTGTCATTGTTGTCAAAGGGGGAGCAATGAGGCACAAAATTGGAGAAGTTGACATCAATTCCAAAGCAAGAGTTTTTTGTATTGGCATTGTTTGTCATTGATGTCAAAGGTGTTTTGTTGATGTACATTGTGATGCAAAGGTTGAAGTAGCATGCAAAGGTTGATGTAAAGGTTGAACAAGGTTGGTACAAAGGTTGGAATAGCTTGTTGGTTGATGATCATTACAAAGGTGTTCAAGGGTTACTACATTATGACGAAGTTATTATTATCAAAGGTGTTCATGTCAAAGGAAATATTGGAAGTGGGTTATATGGAAATTTAAAGACCAGTGAAAAGCTTAGTCTAAGGTTTGATTTAGGCACTCTTTATGTTTCAAAATGTTGACTCAACATGACATGCAAAGTTATTATTATTTGTCATCAAGGTATCAAATGTTAGAGTATAGTTTATCCTCATTGGTGTCAAAGGTAATGTGGTTATTGTTGATACAAAGTGAGTTACTTTAGTGGTACTTAAGGAGATAAAATCAATTCTTAGGATGCAAGAGGTATTAGTAATGGTTATCTTTCAATTTTTAAAGATTGGTTATGCAATCGCAGAATTATAAGTGAAATGGAACCGAAAATACTAAGAAATTTTTGAAACCCTAAGTCTCTAAATCTAGGGTTTATAACTTGTAAAGGATGCCAATTATTATTTAAATTTTGTTATAATTTGAAGGTAACTTATAGGCATTGGTCACCAATGACTTAAGTGACCATATTAAGGGTTTAACATCATTAATCAGTTGAACCCTTATAGAATAACCCGCTGAGTAAGTTATGAACTTATCTTACATTGTTTGTATGAAGATCGAGGGTGTTGGCTAAAAGTTGATAGTGGTGGGTATATGTAACCAAAGGCTCATATTTAAGTATTTGAATAGTTAGTTTTTGAAGTGTAAACTTTGATAGGAATGTGAAATGTTAGGGCTTTTTGTATTCAGTTTTTTCATGATTTATTAATTTGTTTTTGTAGTGATGGGATGTAGAGATCCACTAGTGCTTTATGGAGATTAGAACTATGGTTTGGGCTTGGTGAGAGGTTTTCTAAAGATTATATCATCATGCTCTTATCATAAATATATAGACAAGGGAAGATTTGATTAAGATAACATGGAAGGGTTTTATGATTGAGTAGTTTCTGTGAGAAGATTTTTTGTTGATTGCAATGAAACTATGTTTGTGTCAAGATTTGCATAGAAAAGGAAACAAAGTGTAAACATATTGTGTAATGCCTTGAGTTTTTTTTTTGCACAGTATAGTATGTCTGTCAAATTTTGTTTGTATAATTTATAATTGAAGTCTAAAATCTATGAAGAGTTTTGAAAGGTTCTCTGCATTTAGAGTGAGAGGTACTATAGTTTGAAGATGGAATGAACTTGGTGGGTGAAGAATAATTGAGTATGTGCAGGATCATGATGGACCAAAAGTGGTGATATGATGGGTATGTGTAGGGTATGTGGCTAATGACCTTTTTCTTACCCAAAATAGATTAAATGAAAAGGATTTTTAAAGGAGATTCTCAACTTTCCACCAATATAAATTATGCTTTACTTTGAATCTATTAAATAATTATTATTCATTTTCTATTTGAATTACGACTAAAGTCCTGATTGATAGGCTGATTGAAAAACATCTATATCTTTCAAATGGTATCACATTTTTTGAATCCAAAACATGCATCACATTCTATGCTTTGCATACTATAGGATAAAAAAAAAATTGAATTTCATGAAGTTTTGACCAAGTTAAGGTGGTTAGACATACGAGTTTTTATATTTTTAAAATTTGTAATAAAAAATTCATAATTAATTGTTTACTTGGAAAAAAATTAAAAAAAATATGCATCACATTACATGAGTCCTCTTCTTATATCTAAAATCTTATAAAAATATTATCATTTTATTGTGGTTAGGGTGGTTAGACAAACACCTACTTATTTTTTCCCGAAATGTAAGTGCTGCATTGAAATTTCAAATTTTCACCAAATAGACTTTTAGAAAAAAACCTAGTAGTTTAGAAACTACATTCAATTTGCTACAGATTCTATTCTTACATATTTTTGAAATAATATACATAAATTATTCAAATTTTTACGTCAAGTTGCCTAACTCTAATTTTTTTGAATTTTATCGCCACTTAAGGGCATGTTTTTTCCATGATGATCCTGTACATACCCAATTGTTTTTGATTGAGACATGATAGACTAAGATAACTAAAACCCTTTTTAGGTATTTAAAGTGATGTATCTTTCATAAAAAAAGTATGGTGATTGCAGAAAGAGAAAATGTATTATTCTAAATTACATCTTCATATTATTGAGATGTGTTGTGGTAAAGTTGGATAAGGTTTTTGACAAAGCAGATACAATGTCCTGATTGAAAAGATGTTGACTTGGATTTTACAAGAATGATGTTAGATTGCATGGTTAAGTGAGAAGATCTATAATGATACTTTGATTATGTAGTGATTTTGAGTGAAACAGAGTAACCCTTTGTATTCTTTTATTTTCCTTTTGAATATTTTCATTGAGACATGGAGTTTTGGAAGTGAGGCATATGAATCAGCCAGTGAGGCTTGTAGAAATTCAATAAGGCATATTATAGCCAATGAGGCTTTTAGATTTCCAGTGGGGCATATTGTAGCTAGTGAGGCTCGTTGTTAGCCAATGAGACACACAACTTGTAACCTATAAGGTTTTTACCAGTGAGGTCTAATGAAGCTTATGTTTAGAGTGTATTTTCACCCTCTTAGGTTTTTCCACTCATACACCTCGTGTTATGTCTTCTCTTCGTGTTTTCTTATATTGTGCTTGATTGAATATCTTTGTTCAAATATTATATTATGATTTTCATGTTATTTGTGACTCCCTTCACATTTAGTATCTATAATGATTGAGGTGTCTCAATGGGTTGCTTTGAATCAAACCAGTGAGTTTAGTATTGAAATTTGATTTATAATTAGACAATTAAATAAATCCCCCTCTTAGTGGTCTTGTAATCCAACATATACATTTTAGGAACCCCCATTTTGGCCATGTACAACCTCCATGGGTTGCAAAGTGGAACATTGACATTCCTATTTCTAAACTACCCCTAGAAAAGAGTCCATCTAGATTATGGTAGGGTAGCATCTTTGACTAAGAAAAATCTTTCAATAATACCCTAGTTAACTCTAGGGCCATAGAAAAGAGGTTGTGTTGGTTGTTTTCAACAAACCAATCAGATCTCACTATATACCTATGAGTTTTCCTAACTTAATTCTTGAATATTTGCAAGATAAGTGGCCAAAAAATGAGATATAGCATCAATTGCATTATCTCCTACACTTTAGGATCTGCAAAACCTAGGAGGGTAGTCCCACAATGTAAATCATATGACTCTTCTAAACAATTAACAAATACATTGCATAGATAAGCAGATATATTCTCATGAAAGGTTAGGAAGATGAAATCCTTCAAGAAATTGGCATTTCCTTGAAAGAATTGTACATCCAAAATTGAGAATATGAACAACACCAACCACAACAAATCAAAGATTGATCAAAAAGTTATTTAAAATGATTTTCTCAAGTTGGGTGATCGGAATCCTAAGATATGCTTATAATGACTAAGATCAATTCCATTATCTATGGGCTAGGAGTCGAAGCAAATTGAAATGCAAGGTACATTTAATCCTGAACACAAATGATCTAAGTGAAATTACTTTGCAATTCACCCATTGATAATCAAAGTGTAAGACTACTTATCAAATACAATTATCCTAAACATGAATTTATGATCTAATCTAAGCATTTTAATTGACTCTTTGAAGCAGAGCTAAAATCAAAGCATATACCAAAGCACAACAACAATGACAATTAATGAAATGATCTTTAATCATAATTTTCATTAATAACTCAAGTAAAAATTAAAACTAGAGAGACTACAAACTCTGAAAACTTGCATTATCATTTAAATATGCTCAAGAACGATGCATTTGACAAAACTTACTATCTAGACTCAAAGCATTAGACAAGGACTTCTAACATATTCACTCTGTGTTCTTCAATTACACTATTCAATTCCAGAATTCAATAATAGACCTGTACTATTGGCCTTGAATTCCCTTTTATGGAAGCAAGGGAGCAAAACAAGCTTCAAGCCAATAGTACACATTTCAAATCCTAATTAGACGACTACAAGACAATATTCCCTTATAGTTATATTTACATTTTCAATAAGAGGGAATACATATGACACAAAGATTATTTTCATTTGCTATGAAGAAGAAAATCTACCTTCCAAAAGGAACATGTTAAAAATAATATCCTTCAAGTTGTTGTAGCACTTCCATCCCACTTGGAAAGATGCCAAAATTCACAAAGATAAGAAAAGTAAACAAAATTCCCAGTCAGCATCCACATCAGTGATCAATATTTACTTGTAGCACTCTTAATTAGGAAACACATACTCTAGACACTAAAAATTGTCTAAGGCTTGTGATTTCTAAATTCTCCATCATTTCCCCTTTTGTCTTTGATAATTAAATAATTTTAATTATTTAATTATTTTCTAAAGTCATAATTCTTCTATTAATTAAATAATTTTTATTATTTAATTAATTCATTTTTTATCTTTATTCCTCCTTGATTAATTAAATAAATTTTATTTATTTAATTTGGTCCACTCTCTTGAATTTTGAATTAAATCATTATTTAATTCAAAATGATTCCTTTTGTCACATTCCTCTATAATTAAATAATTATTTAATTAAATTCATTGGCCACCTAAATTAAATATTTATTATTATTTAATTTCTCCTATGACCTCTTTATCCATGCCAATCTTATCTTCCACATCAAATCTTATCTCTTGACATTTCATTTAATCCTAGCCCTTGATTGAATTATTTCATAATTCAATCTCAACCCTTCATCTTTATCATTTTCCCTAATTTTTCCCTAACCCTAGTCCATACTACAACTTTCAATCTTGGCCATTGATTAAGACAAATTATTTGAATCTAATCTCAACCATTCATTCATTTTTTTCTTTTCTATAAAATACATTACCCTTGTCATTTTCATTATCTACATATATTATGCAAGTACATGTTGCTAGTGTGAGACAACAATCTTCAATATTTTGCTAGTCACTTGTCATAGGCTTATTATTGCACACTCAAATATGAGGGAAATTATCATATTCAAGAAAAATGGAGAAGGGAAATGAAGGTACATCATGGAGGGCTTGAAGACATTTGGTGAAATATTTACTTTCTTTCATGCTATTTTCCTCCTTTGTGCTTCATTGTTTAGCTAGGGTTTTGACTTTGCATATTATTTCATGTTAACCTAGATTTTTTCCTTAGTTACATTGGTGAACCCAACAACTGATTTTTAGCTCAATATTTTGACAAATTTTGACAAATTTTGGAGTTGGATCCTTTTTGTTGTAGGTTTTGTTAGCTTTTTGTTGCAGGTTTTGCATCATTTTGGGACAAAACCCTAGTTTTCAAAGATTCGCCCTTAACTTTAAAAAAACTACATATTTTCTCACAATTTATTTTTGTAGGTTGGGGACAATATCAAGAGCTTCCAGTATAAAAATCAGATTTTTTGGAGCTATATTGAATTTTATATAAATTTTTTGTTATTTTTCTTGAAAAATAAATTTTGAGAGTAAATTGGAGAATTTTTTGGATTTCTTTATATTTCTGGAAAGCTCTCTAAATTTCTATAGGGTTGTTTTCTTTATGTTTTCAATTTGGATGAAAAATAATTAGATAAAAAATAGATCTTTAAAAACTAGGGTTTAACAAAGATTTGCTTATATCTCACAAACGGTTATATATATTTTCACAATAGTTTTTCTATAGCTTTGGGATGATTTCAGGCACCTTTAGTCCAAAAAACAGAATTTTTGGACCTATTTTGAATTTTTTATAAATTTTTGATGATTTGTCATAAAAAAATAATTTTGGGTGCAAACTAGCAAATTTTTTGGATTTCTTTGCATTTTTGGAAAGCTCTAGAAATTTTAGTAAGGTTTTATTCTTTGTGTTTTTATTTTTGACACCAAAAACATTTCCAAAAATCAGATTTGTCTTGAGTAACTAACCCTCTAATATTAGTGATGAATTATCTTGTCAAGGTTTTGGCTTTGTTGTTGGTTTTGTGAATGTGCAAAAAAAAAACACTTCAAAGGAAAAATTGGATCAAGTGGAAAAAAATTTGGAGGTAAAGAAATTCTAGGTGCACACATTCCATCTTTCATCTTTAATCATTGCTTGTCAACACACTTCAATTTGGGGCTTTAAAGGAACATCTTGTTTGTCACACATTTGGATTTGGGGCTTAAAATGAACATTTTATTTGTTGTTACATCATTGAAATTGGGCTTAAAAAGAACCATTTTCTTCCATCATACATTTTGGCTTTGGTTTAAAAAGAACAAGTGCTTCCATTGTTTGCTTACACACATTTCATTTATAAGGGTCAATTAATAACTGTGGGTGTGAATAAAGTGTGTGTGTCCTCCAAAACACCTCACTTGGTTCACTTTTTTCATACCCTCCTTAGGAGGCTTGCTTGGAGCACACATTCCTCCAAGGGATGACCTCAATCCAGGTGTGAATCCAAAGACACGCCTCTTTGGGAGTTGAAATCTTGTCACTCTTGGCTAAGCCCCAAAGAACTTTATACCTTTGGGAAGTGAAGGTGAAGGGTGGGTTACCCCTTTCTCCCAGTTGTATGGTGAGATTTTTCTTTCAAATAATCCCTAGTCAACCTTGTGCTTCCTAGCTTAAGACCATTGGCCAATCTCCCCACTTGAATAATTGCTAGGATTGTTCTTGTGCTTGTAAGTGTCTTCTTATCATAACCATTTGTATTACATATTGCATCAAATCTTGTCTTGCGTGTGTGAATGTGTATTCAAGATTTAAATTTTAATCAAGCGAGAAAAATCAAAAATCAGAATATAAAGTAAAAATATAAAAAAATCCAAAAACATTAGAAAACTTTAAAAAAAAAACAAATCTAGGTGTCCTCCAAGTCAATTTATCCACATTATCTCCAATTCAAGCTTCTAATCCTCATTTTCATCCTAGCATTTGCATTCTCATTTAGACCTCACCACCATGTTTGCAATTTACCTTGATATGCTTTCTAGTCAAGTTGAATACCAATTACTCCTCAATGGTCAATACCAACAAGCCATAGACTTCAAAAGACAAGGCATCCAATCCAAATACCAATCAACCTCAACCCATGGTCAACTACCCACATTCCCTTCTTACCAACAATCCATAAGCCCTAGTCATTCATCCATCTACCCTCATTATCAAGAGTCACTTAACACAAGCCATACCATTAATCCACAAGAAGTGTCCACTTATCACCCTTATCCTACCCTTGACAAGGGAAAATAACCTTCCACTAATCTATTCCAAGCCTTCACATCCTATCCTAGTCCATCATCCACTAATTCATTCCAATCCATTTCATCTCAATCTACATCTAGTCATGGTCTCCAAAATCACATCCCAATGCCTAAACATGAGGATACATGTCAAAAGGAAAGTCCAAAGCATGGCATCATAGCTTCACCTTCATGTCAAGATCAAAGTAGTCCATCCCATGATCCTATCCTTGAGTCCATCCATGAAGTCATTCTAGATAACCATGGCATCCAAAATGCACCTATCCATGATCAAGATCCCATTCTAAATCATGTTAGCCAAGACAAACGTATCTTTGATCAAGATCCTACCATTGAACAAGACACCCAAAGTGATCCACCTGTCGACCTTTATACCATCCATGATCAAACATTTGAAGTCAATCCTATCCAAACTCAAACACCTCCATTTCCTAAAATGAGACACTAATCTCCTTGGGACACATATATAATCAAACAAATGACATGGACAACACTCAAGAAGAACATAAAAAGGCTACTATGGATCAATAATAACACAAGGAAGCTATCATTGACCAAGTCAACTATGAAGGCACAAAAGATATCATTGATCAAATTGATGTCTTAAAGGACCAAGAAGACACAAGCATGACAAATGATAAAGCCAAAATATCCTACCAACTAGGATCATTCACCTTTGTCAAAGCATGCTTTCTTGCAGATGAGAAAATTCCAAGCATTAGTTTCCACATACATAATGATGGGTTCGCATCTTGTTTTCAAAACAAAAAATAACCTATTGCAAAGAGAATATGTCAAAGCATGTAGTATCAAGGAAGAGGACTAGGCATACATGAGCAAGGCATTCAAGAACCAATATAGTTTTATGAAAATCCTAGACATGAAGGTCTTGGTTATTCTTCAATCAAGAAATCAAGAAAATATGCTAAATCCAAAAGTCAATCAAAATGTGGAGCCACAAGAGAAGAGGTCTCCCACATATAATAAATTTCCACCCCCTTTAAGATGGTCATCATGCAAGGCATATAAAATTCATGGTTCCAAACACTATCCCCATCAAAATTCCATACTCCATCCTTCACCACCCCAAGTTTGGAAAATAAAAATTCCTACATCCAAAATGCCAAATAGTCCATCCACACCTATCATCATCCATCATAATCCAACATCTCACCTAAAGTCTAAAAATCCCACATCACAAACCCATCACATCTTGGAAACAACTCTTGATCATAAGGACTCTCATGTAACTCTATTGTGATGGGTGTATTTCAATAAGGCTAACCCAAATATCAGAAAGGATCACAATAACATTGATCAGTTGTATACAAGTGTTATGATCCTGACAAGCCAATTACTCCATAAAGGTTACTATTTGCATATCATGACACCAACATCTACATCAGCACCATCAAAGTGATCATCTAGAAAAGTACAAAAAAAAAATTAAAAAAATAAGTAGAGAGAAAATTTTCATCCAATGGTGAAAACCTGGTAAACAAGCGCCCTAGATAAGTACCATGATGAAAACCTGACCAACAGGCATCATGTGTAAGAGCAATTATCTTTGTGGACCATTAAATTTTGGGGCAAGTTGTCTCATCTCCCATGCCCTTCACATGACATTTCCATCTATCCATCTAAGTCCTATCATTCCCATTCATTTTCCCACCTACGTTGATCTTGATAAGGACTAAGGTACAAACATAAATCATGCTTCAAGAAATTTTTTGACATGTCTATCCTTTGGTTATAAACTATTGATGAAATATCATAGCCTTCATAACATTATCCATACCCCTACCTTGGAGAAAACAAATTATTCCTATGCGACATAGTCCTTGGAGATCATATGCTAATAATCCTCATGTCTCCCATCCTTTACCAAAATCAATCCATTATCCTTCCATGCCTATTGTTGGGTATGGTTTTACGTTGTCATTTGTTTAAGGATTTTATCCACTTATCCAAGTTCCCTCCATAATCCCATCCAGTCATTCCAAATGCAATAAGCCTAATCCATACAATCTTATGCATCCTAACACATCATCCAAAACATTCCTTGGCTTTGTTTATATCCTTGCTGCAAACCTTGATCCTTTAGTCACATTATCGTCATCCTCATATTTTTTTGGGATGTTTCCTTCCCACATTAAACATCATCATCATCCTCATCACTTGTGAATTGGTTTTTTGCTTGACTAGGAGCAAGATCATGGTTGTCTTTGGATTCTTGCGTGTGCTTGTTCACTTGCTTGTAGGCATCATTCATATGCATTTGTCATGGTCCTTATAGTGTATTCATCCATAATAGAATACACACTTCCCCATATCATCCATAATAAAATACAAAAAAAAAACATTCAAAAAAGACAAAAATCAAATAAATTCTCAAAAAAAATCATAAAACTATCAAAAAGACAAAAAAACAAAAAAATAAAAGAAAAGATAAAACCTCAAAAAAATAAAAATCAAAACATGTCAAAAACACAAAAAAATCCAAATAACCTTCAAAATCCCCCAAAAAAAGAGTCAAATTCAATCATGTCAGTTAGTCTCATTGTCGAACTACATTGCCTCTATGACTAAACATAGGAAGGGCCATCTGTCGATGTGCCCCTGAGGCCACCTAGGTCAGTCCTTTAGGGTTCTTCATGTCAGTCATTTAAATCAGAAATTGTCAACATAGACACAAATAGTCATCAAAACATCAGACAAGTCACACATCAGCAAGACAACAGGTCAACAAGGTCACTCAATCAAACAAAACAAATTGTCAAAATAGTTAAACAATCAAACCGTCAAAACAGTCAAGTTATGTCTTATAAAAGATGTGTCCTTCCTAAAACTAGAAATTGTCATCAAGTAAAACATCATCATTTGTCTTATATAGGTGGTCACATGATCGAAACCATACTTGACATCTTATATGACATGTTTCCCTTCTGAAACTAAGTGTTGTCAGACAATCAACCCATCAATCACCTAAAACTCAAATAATCATATTTTGGAAAACACTCTGAATGATCGTTGACCTTGTGGTTTGTCTCATCTTATCTTTTTTTTCAAATTGTCTTTGATTTAGGTTACTATCTTCCTCGAGGATGTCCCATGAAGGATTTAGAGGAGTGATGATGTCTCTTGACTCTTTTCTTTGATTGTTGTTTGTGGATTGTCTTGGAAAAAAGACTAGGGCAACTTGGCCCTTAGTATGAAATAGGACATTCCTTGTCTACGACTATCTATTTTGAAAGTGGATGACCTTGCACACCTTGGTCTATGTCATACCATGGTTTTTGTTGTCCATTTCTGTCATTTTACCACCCAATGATGATTAGTGCAGAGTCTTGTCTGGCAAAATATGCATCTTTAAATTTTTCTCCACTAACATCCATATCCTCCACACTAACATTTCTTCTATGCCACTTATCTATTTTCCTCTTATCTATCTCAAAATCACACTCATGTTCTTTGAACCCACATGTCCTCTCGAGGTGGTATACGACAACCCTCCTCGCCATCCTTCCTCATCCTCTTTACACTTGGGCATGTTTTGACTAAATTTCTTTGGCAGAACATGATAAACTGCATTGTATCAAAGAGGGTCAAAATGTAGACACTAAAAATTGTCCCAAGCTTATGATTTCTAAATTCTCCATCATTTCCCCTTTTGTCTTTGATAATTAAATAATTTTAATTATTTAATTATTTAATTAATTCATTTTTTATCTTTATTCCTCCTTGATTAATTAAATAAATTTTATTTATTTAATTTGGTCCACTCTCTTGAATTTTGAATTAAATCATTATTTAATTCAAAATGATTCCTTTTGCCACATTCCTCTATAATTAAATAATTATTTAAATATTCATTGGCCACCTAAATTACATAATTTTTATTATTTAATTTATCCTATCACCTCTTCACCTCTTTATCCATGCCAATATTATCTTCCACATCAAATCTTATCTCTTGACATCTCATTTAATCCTATCCCTTGATTGAATTATTTCATAATTCAATCTCAACCCTTCATCTTTATCATTTGCCCTAATTTTTCCCTAAGCCTAGTCCATACTACAACTTTCAATATTGGCCATTGATTTGACATCTTATTGGCATCCAATCTCAACCATTCAATCAAATTTTTATTTTCTATAAAAGACCTTACCCTTGTAATTTTCATTATCTACACATATTATGCAAGTACATGCTGCTAGTGTGAGACAACAATCTTCAATATTTTTCTAGTCACTTGTCATAGGCTTTTTTATTGCACACTCAAATCTGAGGGAAATTATCATATTCAAGCAAAATGGAGAAGGGAAATGAAATTCAATCATGGAGGGCTTGAAGACATTTGGTAAAATATTTCCTTTCTTTCATGGTACTTTCCTCATTTGTGCTTCATTGTTTAGCTAGGATTTTGAGTATGCATATTATTTCATGTTAACCTAGATTTTTACCTAAGTTACACATACTATATACATTATAACCTCCAAGGAAAGACTTGTACAATACTTGACCAAGTGGATGTTTTCTATTCTGAATTCACTAATCCAATCTACCTACAAATATTCTTTTCCATCGTTCGTATTCCTCTTCAGATGACCAATTGAATTCAATAATTTCATCTATTTTCTTTCTATAAGGTGCATACTTTTTCATCACTAAATTAGCTTCCTTGTCAAAGTCTTTGAGGAAACTAATGATAAAAGATAACTGCTCCAAATTATCTTTAAGCATATCAATATTGGCATCCTCACATATTAAGTTTGCTTGAGAAGCAATTGTAGTGTCCACCTGATTCTTCCACATTTGCAAAGGCTTGACTTCATCACGAGTTTGTAGGATGTTAGGTAATAGTGTCAACTCTTCCTAATCATATTTGATCCTTTACTCTTTTATTTTCTACTCTAATGGAGTGACATATCCATGAAATGGTTGTTCCTTAACATCATTGACAAACTTGTAAGTGGAAATCACCTTTGGATGTTTGTCCTCTTGTTGCCTTGCCCCAGATGCCATTAACTTCAAATCACTAACTCTTGGAATCCACCTATCCAAGAGTGGGGTTCCCAATTCTCCATTGCTCTGAGACATATCCATTGCTCTCAACTTCAGAGAATAATTAGCATGGACACTATTCAATTTACTTTGAATTCTCCTACTAAGGTGCTTCGGAATAGTATGAACAATCTTACCATTATTCTCATGCATTAGGTTCTACATTTTCTCAAGCAACTTCTTATATTCCTCAACTTGTTGAAGTAGTTGTTCTTTTGTGGTTTTAGTAGATGGAGCTGCCTCTAATGTACTCAGCCTCTCTATTACAATGGGCTCCTAACCCATATTGTAAGGCATAATTGGTAATGCTTGCTCAGGTGCAAGAGACTGGGGATGAATTGTAGGAGAAATGGGAGCAGTATGGCTTGAGCTAGCTATCCCTTGGGACCTCAACATTTCCACTTGTTGTTTCCAAAATTCTTGCTCTATTTCAAGCTTACCTACTCTCTATTGGATCTTATTGTATTCTCCTAGAATCTTATGGTCCTTGCTTCTAAACATATCCCTATCATTGGTGAGATGCTCAATTGTTACTTTTGTGAACCTAGCAGCATTTATAGTCATGTCAGTGACTTCTAATGCTAGAGTATCTACAACTCTCTTTACAATCAATCTGCCACTGAAGTTTGATAGCTCTCCGAATTTGGGATTCCTTGAACTAAGAGACAATGACCATATTTATAGAGCATCATGTTCTTGATTGAATGCAAATCCTAGAAGTGCCAACCTAGCTTCTTCTTCAGTTTGACATAAAGGCTTATCATCCCTTCTTATTGTATCAAGTACCATTGCATCAACAATATCCCATTCAGGAAACAACAAAACACCACTCTTTTGCACAAGTTCTCTTCCCTCCTCATGTGTAATATTCGTAAGTTGCTTCTTAATCTCTTGCATCAAATTGGCTTGGATAACATTCTCTGGCGATTCAGGATGTAAACTTCTTTCAACAACAACCCTCTCTGCATATTCTCCAGCTTTTTCTCTCCATGTAAAATACCTAAACGCTGGTATTTCAATGAAGTAATCATCCTCCATGAACTCTTTGTAGGCCTCCACCCTCATATCGTCAATATTGCTCACACCACTCAATTAATCTTTTCCCATTCCTAGGATACTTGTCCCAGAGCTTGATGCAACTTCTCTTGGGGGAGAAGGCATCCCTTGCTACATATCTTCAAAGGTTATCACAATATCATCTTCATCACTATCAGGTTACTCCAATACCAGGATCTTCTCTACCCTTTGTCTCTTAATTGGTTACTGCTCTAGGGGAGGAGAACTTCTTGGAGGAGAATCAATGTCAATTATAATAGGTGAGTATTGCCTAGGAGGAAATGAGATTGATCTAGTTGGAGAAGTTGGCCTTGAATCCTTTGATGCAATAGGGGTGGGCTCTACCTGCTCCCTCTTAGTTGTTTCATTTTTCCTAGTATACACCCAAATCTCTTTAGGTGGCTAATAGGAAGGCCTTTCTTCTAGTTGTGTAGATGGTCCTTCTTCAATCACCAAAGCCTTTCCCTTATCCTTGGTTACTTCTACTCTTCTCAACACACCCACAAAATTTTGCACTACATACATTATTTGGTTAAATTCCCCTTGAATGTTGGGTAGAGGTTCATAATTTGGGTTTGTCCTCCTAATATTTTCTACCATCTTATCGAAGGAAAGATAAATAGTCTTCCTTTCCTCTTTCACTTGGAAAACAAAAATATTCCTAATGACATACTCAAGGAAGTAGAAATTGTGAACAAACACACCCAGTGATCCTTTTTCTCTTACTGCATGAATGAATGAATCCCTGAGGATCATGGTTCCTAGGGCAAGCTATCATCAACTTGTAGGGATTGAGGATCTACTCCAAAGCTTTCCAATTTCCTTTGATCAAAACAAAGTATACAAATGTTGTGTACTATGGGAAGAAGGAGCCCTTCTTATTCTCTGGAAAGTAACAATCTTGGGATCTAGCCAACTGCCTCATGACTTCAATAAATCCAATCCCGAGGGGTACATCCCTTGGTAACATAAAAGGGTACACAATAATCCCATACACCCTGAATATGGTCCTATTTGGATATGGAATGATATCTCCCCAATTATGGGTTATATTCAACTCAAGCCTCCTTTCCATAGGCCTTAGGAAATCATGAATTTATTTAGGGATCCTTGGAAGATCAAGAACTAGGAGTCTTCTCAGTTTAGCTACAAAAACATTGTTAAAGACCAGGTAATCAAACTTCTAGTCATCCATATCTAGGATTTGGGTCCAACATTGGATAGGTAGCTCAATATCACCATCCACCTTCTTCAGAGACATGTCTTCCCCAAAATATTTCTCTTTCTTATACAAAATAATATGCATCAAAAGAGAATACCACCAGAATTTCACCCAATGCTTTCCTCCCTTAAGCTCAACTAGGTGCTTATGCATGTTTTTTGCTAGATAGGTGGCATAATCATAAAACACATTAAAGGTTACATATTGATTATTACCTACCATGTATAAATATTCAATTGGTATGGTTTTGGGTGCATGAAAACCAATAATTTGATATAAGGAGTAGATAGTCTTCCTGAAGTAGTGGGTAAAGTAATTCAAAGGGAAAGGGTCTTTCTCATTTTTCCCAATCTTAATCTGCTTCTTACTCTTTCCATATCCAATTGAGTCCATGTGCATTGGAAACATTATAGTTCGAAACAAGACCTTGGTATTCTCATATTCCTTTTTGAAGGTATCAATGTCAATGGGGACCATATCCTTATTCCATTCCTGCAACTTAAAAACTTCTACAATCTCCTCCTTGGTAATCTTGACTGCCTCAACACCATTACATTCCCTAACAATTTTGGACACTGGATCATATCTAGTTACAATATCTTTGACTAGGTCTACATCCATATATACATTTGGGACTACCAGTTTCCCCATGTCTAGTCTCCAAGTATGGAAAATGGGGTACTCACAATTCTTGTTCCCAAACTAGTTTCTAAACATTTGCCAGCCAATATAGGGAAATTTAGCATCTTTGATCCAAGCCTGCTTATCTTGCAATTCCTCATAAATCCTATGGCCATAATATATCATTTCTCCTTGATTTCTTTTGTTGGTTGAGGGTTTAAGTTGTTCGACAGTGTCATTAGAGAGTAACCTAGCTAGGGTTTTAAGATGAGGCTTTTGCGTTTTGGGATCCATGGATATTTAGGAAAGTTCACAATAGACTAAGGTTCTAATAGAAAGAAGCTCAAAACCCAATTTCCTTGATTAACAACTTAGGGTGTGATTAGAAGACACAAAATTGAACAAATTTGGCTGAGGAAAAAAAATCATACATAATATTAATGCAAAAAGGTAATTAAAGAACACAGAAAAAGTAAATCGAAAGAAAAAAATCACAACCTGCCCTAATTCAAGATAATTCAAAATAAAGTGCCAAGTTTAGTTTTAATTGTACTCTTGGATTTTTGCATTAATAGGAACCCTAATTTGTTCATGTCTTAGCTCGAACACCTTGGCTCAATCTTCCAGTAGCTCTACACCAACTTGTAATTTTTGACAATGCGAGGAAATCAATTTCAAGTATTTTTTATGACCTAGTTACAATCACTACCAATTTCCTTTCAGGGATTACTACTTGCTTGCGCGAATGAGAATGGCTTGATGATTTCCCTTTCAAAACTTTGAATATATATAATTAATTTTATGTTGATGTGGACTAGTGAGTAACTCAGATGGAGTCAATAAAGTTTGAATGTTTTCCTTTTTGTTGACTCAATATCCACTGTGCTTTATTTCCACCAAGTGTGTATCTTTTATGTCAGCTTCATGGCCCCCACCACGCTTTACAAACCGGAAAAAGATCCATGTGTCAATAGCCTATTATCCCTTTGGAATTTGCAAGATTTAGATGTATGATCATGAGTTAGTGGGGTAAAAGTACAAAGCACTATCACACTTTTGGCCAACTTATTAGCACAACTGAATTTAAGTATTTCTAACAAAAAATCAATTTTGGTCAAACATATGATCTGGTAAGATTCATTCTAGCTAAGTTATATATGTCCACAAATTTTCCAACTAAAATTGATAGATAAATGCATATGTAGCACCACTTTGAAGCCAATCTACCAAAAAAAAGAAATTATTTGAAAAAATTGATGTTTTGAGAACTCCTATTCATGTAGTTAACATTTTTTTAAAATATAAAATACCCTTTTGTAGATACATAATTGTATTTTTTAAAAATATATATATTTAAATATTTTAACTATTATTTATATTTTATATTTTATTTTTACTAAAATTAGGTTATTAGCACAAAAATATTAGGTTAATTACCATGTCAAAAAAAATATTAAAACTTATTAAAATATTTTGAAAAAAATATGATGCACTAGATAAAAGAATCTATATCAAGATGGTATAATTTGTTTTCTATTTTAGATAAATAATCAATATAAAAGTTGACATCGAATGGAAAAAACTATGTTTTAGTACACACACATTTAAATATTTAATTAAAAACATATATTTATCAAAATTGAAAAAGAATTCATGCACTAAAGTTTCAAGTTATAAATACACATAAATTTTTTGAAGGAAAAATAATTAAATTTACTATATAAAGATTGGCGTCTCATGTAACTTCATTTTTTAGCATTTTATTAGCAACAAAATTGTAGTGTAAATTTATAAAAAATATATTCAAATAATTTTTTAATCTTTTCAAAAAAATACAAACATAAAATATACTAAAAAACACACATTTTATTAGCTTACATCATTTCAAAATTCAAAACATATATGCCACTTTTTAGTGATTCAATTTTAAAAGTTGGATCAATGTCGGTTGTTTCCTTTATAAAGTATGACACAACTTTATACTTTTACCCAGTGGGGAATGAACTAGATCAACATGACAACCTCCAACATGTGTGTTCTTTAATTCACAGGCTAGTGATCAGATGCATATCTTCCTTTCGTAATGGATGGTCGAGATTAAGACATCTCAATGGGAAATTATATATGTGCATAAATATCCCTTTAGTAGCACACCCATTAACCCTCTACAATTGCAATGAAATATTTTATTAAATATTTCCATGCCTTCTATAGTCCAACAAAAAATGGTGATGATGCCATATGATTCTTTCCCACTATCCCTCCATGAGTTGAGATCTAACAGTGGGTCCCTCATGGGCTAGTAGGGAACAATTGATATTTACTTGTCAAAATTCATTTTAACAGTTGATTTCAAAACCCTTACTATTGGTGACTTTAAAAAGTGGTAGATCCTGCCATGAGGGTGGATAGGTGTCACCTGCCTACTATCCCTCTAGATTTTTTATCACAATATTTTATTCTTGTAGGTTGGAGGGGAACCAATAGGATGTGTTTGGTGGGACCCACCAAGCATTGTTTAGAATTTCAAAAGGCATGTGCAACATTTCATGATGTACAAGGGGGTCATTCACAAGGTTTACACTATAAAAGATTTATGCCAAAGATTAAACCTAGACTTAGGAATCATGGAAAAAATTTAAAGAATTTGAACCTATATGAGATAAGATAGAATTAAAACAATTCAACAACTAGTGACCAGTTGAATAAGCACAAGGGGATGATAAGTTAATGAGTTTAATAGCTCAAGTGGTGACTTGGGAAACTGAGAATAGGTGATTACCAGTCAATAGTGAATTAGAACACATATAATGGTTTACCAATTAAGATTTTTCAAATGGTTTAAGGCACAAATAAAACCCTAGAATAGAGGTGAAACCAAAACCCTAAGTCACAAGACTCATCCAAACTAGAAAATCAACCAAGTTTTACACTTAAAATTAGTGGAACACAAAAAAAATAAAGGGGTTTCACAAAAAAAAATCAAGTGGTGCACATAGATGGATTCTTGTTTCCACATAATACTTTACTAAATGGATTCAAGCAATCCCAATCAAGCAAGATACTAGTAAAGTAGTGATCCATTTCTTGTTGGAAAATATCATTACTAGATTTGGGGTTCATGTCAAGATAATCACATATAATAGAATGTGTATCAATTCTAATGAATTTAAGAAGTTTTGTGAGTCTTATGGCATAGTGATCTCATATTATTCTCATGAAAATAATCATGAGAATGCTTGAAAACAACAAAAGGGCTTGGCATTCAAAATTGAAATTAGCATTATGGGTAGGAATGATCATAGTAAAGAAGGCTACTCGGAAATCTCCTTTTGAATTAGTTTGTGGTGCTCAAGCAAGAATTATAATGCATAACCTTTTTCCAATTTATAAATTCATTTTGCAAGAAGACATGGACATACTATTGAACAAGACAACTGAGAGGGAGGTGAATTAGTTGTCACAAATTTAAACCTTAATTCATTCACCAGAACTAATCCTTAACACTACTTAACAGATTAAACAATAAATAATAGTACAAAAATTGAAAACCATAATTCACAACTGGTGAACACAACTCTCACTATACAATGAATCAATAGCCAAAATATGGATATAGCAGCTTCCAACAACCATGATCAACACATCTGAACCACACAAACATAGAAGCAAATCCCGAAGCAAAAATTAGACCAACCAATGAATATCTACAACATATCTTCATTACAATTTTCTCAATATCCTCAACATATACAACCAATGACTTGTATCCATGACACTAATGACAACAACAATTAGTTGATAACCAATTGACTAGTTGACATCAGAGAAAACACCTTCATTCTTTCCATTCTTGCAACAATATCCCCCTTTATCATTGATGGAAACACATGAAGTAAAAACCATTGAAGACACCATACTAGCTCTGAATGCACTTCTCAATATTTTTCTTTCTGTTCCTTTATTTTTCTCCCCTTTAGTGGATAGTCTTTTATATTTTTATTCTTCTTTTTAGATTCCTCTCTTTTTCACATGCTTCATCTCCTTTTTCACAAGCTTCCTCTCCTTTTTCACATGCTTCCTCTCCTTTTTTACATGCTTCCTCTCCCCCTTTGACATCAATGGAAAACATAAAAGATATTTTACATTGATTTCCCCTTTGACATAGAAAACAAAATACTCACAATGAAAACACTTGACACTACCTACTCCCACTAAGAGGTAGCCACCAAAACATTAGTCCAGAAGAAAGATAGATCCATAGATCCACCAGACTGATGCATCTCCATATGCATTTAGTTCAAGAAAGGAGGGGCAGTGACCCCTAACTTCTCCCAAAGATACTCAAAATTGTCTTTAGGAAGAGCCTTCATAAATATATCATCCACCTGATCCTTCTTCAGAATATACTCAAGCTTTACTTCATTCTCCATGACCTTATCTCCCAAGAAATGATACCTGATAGATATATGCTTCATCCTTGAGTGCATCACATGATTCTTCAAAATGTTAATTACACTTGTATTATCACAAAATATAGAAATAGGATCATCATACACCACTGTGATATCTTTCAATTTTTGTTTCATCCATATAACCTGTGTACATCAAGATGCAACAGCAATATACTCAACTTCAATAGTAGAAAAAAAGATAAAATATTGTTTTGTACTCAACCATACCACCAATCTACAACCAAGAAAGAATGCACCACCACTTGTACTCTTTCTATCATCTACACATCCAACCCAATCTACATCTATATAAAAACTTAGAGTAAAGTCAGTATCTCTAGGATACCATAATCCATAATCTAGAGTTCCATTCAAATATTTGAATATTCTTTAACAACAAAAATATGTTTTTCCTTAGGATCTTCTTGAAATATAGCCACAAAATAGACAACATGCATAATATTTGGTCTAGTAGCTGTCAAATACAATAGTCCATCAATCATAGATTTATACTTGGTCTAATCAGCCTTAGGTGAATCATGTCATCTTTACCCAATTTGAAACCAGTCACCATAGGAGTACATACTAGTTTGGAGCCATCCATCCCAAACTTCTTCAACATCTCTTTCACATACTTAGACTATGAAATAAAAATTCTTTTCTCTATTTGATTAATCTATAGCCAAAGAAAAAAAATCATTTCTCCAAACATAAAATTTTTAATGTTTTTCTACATCTCTTCCACAAACATCTTGCACATATTTTCATTTCCTCCAAAGATAGTGTCATCAACATATACAGCTACAATCAAGATTTTGTCATTTTCAATCTTAAAATATAGATTACTATCTATCGTACCTTTGTTGAAACCTTGCTTAATCAAATACTTGTCTAACCTCACATACCAAGCTCTAAGAGCTTGCTTCATTCCATATAAAGATTTCTTCAATCTGCACACCATATTCGCTTGCTCTAATAATTGAAATCCTTCTAGGTTGTTCCATGTATACCTCTTCTTCTAAGTTCACCATTCAAAAATGTTGACTTGGCATCCATCTGATAGACCTTGAAATATTTATGAGCAACAAATGCTAAGAACATCCTTATAGCTTCCACTCTTACTACCGGAGAAAAGGTTTCTTGAAAATATATGCCTTCCACTTGTGATTAACCTTTACATACATGCCTTGCTTTGTTTCTATCCACTTCTTCATTGCCATTCAACTTATTTTTCAATACCCACTTTAATCCAATAATGTTTTAATCTACCGATCTAGGGACCAATTCCCAAGTTTGATTCTTCTCAATCTACATAAGTTCTTCTTTCATGGCTTACATCCAATGTTCATCATTATTGATAGGCCAAAACTTGGGTAAAGAATAAGAAATATTTCATCTTGGTCTGACTATCAATCTGGGGATCGTAATCTTGCGAGAGGTTTTGTGGAAGTATACCTAAGGGAAAAAAGAAGTGAATTAGGTGGGGATGAATGTAACTAGAAAACACATAAATTTCCTAAATGAAATTCAGGTTTAACTTTTCTATTCTTCCTTTCTTATAGGAACTCACCAGGAACTATGATTGGAACTGCTATAAAAATAGCAGCAATCTATGATAGTAATAGTAGCAATTTGTGATAGTAATAACAACAATTTATGGTAGAAAATAAAACACACTTTGCTAAATTAAAAATATTGAAATCAAACTTTAATGAAGTATTACATTCCAATCTTGAATCACAAAATCTTTTATCAAAATGAAGTATAATAAAGATGCTGAAATTTAAATCACATAATTATTAAAGTTTAAAAGCTATTGAAATTAAATTAAACAGAAAATAAATAACACACACAAATATTAATATTAAAAATAAATAAATGTCACCGTGCTTCACTAGGGAGTGGGCCCTTGCTCTGTGGTTTGCAAGTGAGATGGGATGAGAGACTTTTATACTATTGTGATCAGAAGAATAATTTTATTTTATCAGAAATGATATAATAATCTGCATACAATATACCCCTTTTCAACATGCTAATTCACCCCTCTTTATAGCTATTACATTTCCTTATAAGGCATGAAACAAATTACAAGCTATTTACTATTCACGCCCTTCCTCTTATTTCTATGTGTAGATTTGTTAGATTTTTTTGTACTATTATGCATATGCTTTTCCACACCACCAATTATATTTGTTTTCTGACCTATTTTGTTGCATTTTATTCTATTCTCTTATCATCTTTTATGGCACTATATATGGCTTGTGGGTTGGAATAAAACCAGCCATAAAAATAGGAGTTTATTGTACAATAAAAAATAGATATTTCTTTTTCCTCCATTCATCATAATTTTATTAGTTACAACATCAAATAATATATGCTATTTTGTGCCATATGAGTAGCACAATAAATAATTATTTAAAATAAAATTAATTGCTGAAATTATTTTTTGTTGTGCAGGTGATAGGAGGTTCTTGTGAAGAACATGATAGGAAGTTTGTATGCTGATGACAACAAGTCTATATGCTAATGACAAGAAGTCTGTATGCTGATGATAGGAAATCTGCATGCTGCAAGATATATTTTCCAAGGATTGAAATCATAATGCTTATTAGTAAATACAATCAATAATTAATTTCCATAATTTATCCAAAACTATATTAAATACCACTTATATATATTTAATCATATGCAACATAAAACAGTGAAATATTATGATACGGAATGGAAATGGAATGTGGGAATGGATATGAAGGTATATGAAATAGGCTAAAATATACCATAAAATGGGACATAATTGTCTCTCATCATTCCCCCAACATAACATATTGCATGTCCTTGTGCAGTCGTTATTTCTAAGAGGTTGTGATTTGGATTGGTAGCCTTTGGATTTATGAGTTGTGCCTTCAACACCCTTGACTATTATAGCTCATTCACAATCATAACTCGCATCAATTTTTCTATAGCTCTTCTTCATTGCAAGCTTCATGGCTTTTCTTTTTTTTTTTGAATTTTCTTTTCATTCTTTCAATATTCATATCTCCTTCAATGTTTTTTTTTTTCCATTTTTCCTTTTCTCTATTTCCACCTTTTTTTATAGCATTATTTTCTTGGAAGATAGACAATATGAAAAGTGAAATGAATGAAATGAGCTCATGATTTGAATGATTATGAAAAGTGAAAATAATGGATACTTATGATAGAATAATGAAGGATAATAGGTGAAAAGATGGGTAATAAGGATGGTGGACCTCCCCCCAACTTAAAGGGTTGACCATCCTCGGGCAACAAGGAGAGGATGGGTAGGAATGTTGCATGATATGATTAATATAATAATAAATATTAATAAATTTAGAAGATAAAATAATTAAAATTAAAACTAATTGTTTTACCAACATGCATGTCCATTAATGCCAAGATTTGGTAGCCAATGTAACTCTACAACTATAAATCTCCAGCAAGGAAGGGAAAATTGAGACAAGGACTATAGCCACACCACACATAAACTATATCCATCAGACTGAATTATTAGGGTGCATACTAATGGTAGCCTAAATTCTCTCTTCATTTTTGCTAACACCTCAACTGAATCTGTACTTTGTACTACAGGTGGTCAAAGTTAGGCTAACCATGACAAATGAGAGCACATCTACACAAGTGAGCAACATGAGGTTCTAGAGGCACTCAGAAAACCACTAAAACAATAGAGTATACCTACAAACTTATTAGCCCATAGAGATAATATAAATTATTGCAATTTTTTCTTTTTCCATTTTTTCCTCTTTTTTTTTCCTTTTTTCCTTTTTTTCAATTTTGATAACAAGTGACCTTTGGCAAGCTAGTTTTCAATCACTCACCGCTTAGTGGTGCTGTGAAAATAGTTTTCACTACTAAGAATTTTATTCAAATACAATATGCTAGAAACTAGTTTTCAAATTGTAGTTGTCTAACAAAGCCCGAAGGTTTTCATTGTTAGAATTTATTGTTTTTTTTCAGTTTTTTCAGTTTTTCAATTTTTCATTTTTTTCAATTTTTTATTTTTCCAATTTTTTCATTTTTTCAATTTTTTCAAATAACCTACATATAATGACTAGAGAGAAGTAACCCCTTATATGGTTGTTGAAGTGACACCATAGAAAACATAAGTTCTTTCTATGACCCCACAAAAAGTCATTGCTAAAATTGGGTTGTATGTAGAACTTGAAATGATGGCCAACAAGAAAGATACCTCCATCAAGATTGACCATGCATAGTTCGTAGCACAATTTATACAAACAATTTTCATCCATTTATCCCATGCCACCATTTCTAAAATTTTACTGTAGAACTTTTGAATTCATGCCCAATCACTTGGTGGAAGGAAATACTTACAATAGAAGCAATATTTCAAAGATAGGGCTATGTAGTGAAAGACCAATGGTAGTCTCTCAACTTATCTAATATTCCCATATAGATATGGATAGGTGGATGAGTCAATCCTTATGATGAACTATGATGATCTGGAATATGCTCAAGCTCTATGTGCCTATCTTCAAGTGGTCTTTCAATCTATTTCTTGTGAAGAATTAGCCAAGAACATAGTATCATGTTTCTCATATACCAAGTTGCATACTATCCTCCACATGATTTGGCATCAAAGTGGTTATCAAAGAGAACTTGTGCCCATGAATGTTGAACACCCCACCCAAAAATCCTCTTGTGATCTCCAATAGTGAAGCACAAAGGAAACTTGAGGTATTCCATATAGCTAGCAAGCCAACAAGGTGCATCTTTGGATGCTCATGTAGAGAAGCATCATCAAGTGGTACTGGTGCAAAGGTGTCGGGCCACCACAATAAAAGACCTGTAACCATATTCTCATGACCAAGCATATCAAGTATAGTAATGTAATATCATCCATTTAATAACCCCACCATTAAGTAAATTCATTTTTGTAAATGAAGGGTAGAGTTATTAATATGAATAAATACTTGATAATAATAAAATGGATGAGTATAATTACAATGAATGCTTGTGTGGACATAATATCAATGCCAATCAACAAAAGAATGCATATCTTTATTTGTTCCAAGAATCATACAAATGGTTTTAGTAGAAGCACCAAAGAAGTAATCAATAAAGGCATTATTGGAAATCAACCAAGAATTTCAAAAATTCAAGGAATTTCCCCCCCCAACTTAAGTTCATACTGCAAAAGCATGAGGGTAGTAGGATAATCCAAGGAATCAAGAAATACAATGATATAATAACAGCTTGAGCCTTTTCAATGAATGATCATCTTAAGATAATCCAAAGAATCAAGAATGACAAAGATATGTATGAGCAATCATTATTTTGTAGCACGTTTAGTATGGTCATTAATGCATTTAAACCCTTCCAGCTCTTCTTAATCATAAAATCAATTATTGGACCTAGATCAATAAGTGTGTGAGGAATACATAGTTTTACCATAGGCCTCCAAAGATCTAGATGTTGGAGTATAAAAATATTTATAAATAGTTCTTGTAGGATGTCATTATGTATCTCACACAACTCTTGAATCAGTAAGGCATATAGTTCACCATTGCTTATTGCATAATTAATTTCAACACACATATTTATCATTTCAATGATAAAATTAGAATAACATTGAATTGTTGCCTTATGTGTATGAATTAATTCTAAAAAATTTGATTCATTAAGTAGATAAGAAGAACCAAGTTTATTATCTTTAGTGTATCATTTTGTTCTTCAAGTTCAATTAAACAAAAATCATAACCTTTAGTTGTGTGAATAGATTGCAATTGTAATTTACCAATTTCATGCATATTAATGAAATGTAAAGGGATCAATGAAACCTCATTATTATATGTAGATTGAACCACCTTATTAAATAATAGTAATTTATTAGGAATTTCAATTTCCCTTGGTGGATATGTTGAGGTGGATGGTGGGTGGGATAATGACAATGGTAAAATTTATGTGGTATATAGAGTAGATGGTGAAGATGGTAATATATAAGATGGATATGGTGGAGATGGTACTATATGGGATGGGTATTGTTGTTGTGAGAATTCATTATTGCATTTTTGGTAGTATGGTGATTGTTGCCATTCACCACACATACTAGATAGGAAAGCATTTTGTGAAGAAACATATTTCCTTCTTGATTCAATAGAATTATAAGACATTTTAAAATTATTTAGCATACCCTGATTTACCTAATTTGATGTGTGCAGTTGTTCTTGTGTTACAAAGAAGACATTCTCACTTTCACCTTTATTTTGTGGAGGCTCACACATAGCTTGTATCCCCTTCACCATGTCCTCTTGAACAACTTGGCATGTGCACTTATCTTCTCCCTTGCAACAATAAAAAAAATGGTCAGATTATCGTTTTAAAAATTTAATTGTCCTAAAAATTCATCAATTATTTCCTCTTGCTCAACTATGGAAATAGAATTTGTAGATGTTTGTAACAAAGGTATTGGAAGATAAAGATTATCTAAGTCGCATTCATTAGGTAGAGGGGGTACAAAAAAATCACTTTGTGTCAGCGTGATTCCCCCACCAATTTTCTTCTTTTGTTTCTAAATTTGAAAGAAAGGGTTTGGGGGTGGAAGCCCCTAATAGGGTCAAGGGGCAACATTTTTCCTTGAAAAGTGATGTGTTTGAATTGCCTTGAAAATCCAACATTTTTTATTATTTTTATGTTGTTTCTTCAAACTTACTTCTATCTTATCAATTAACTCACAACAACTAGTGTGAATATATAAATGGTTTTAATTTCTAAAATCTAACTACAAATTCTAACAATGCATATATATGATTTAAACAACGCAAATTAGGACTAAACACCTAGGAAGGATAGTAGTTGTGTGAGCTTTCATCCTAACGCATTGGTCCTAACTTAACTCACTGGGTTTTTCAGCCTTTAACACCTCTCCCTGGCAATAGTGCAAAAATAATAGGCCAAAACTGGGGGAAAGAATAAGAAATATTTTAGCTTGGTCTAACTGTCAATCCAGGGATTGTAAGCTTGTGAGAGGTTTTTTAGAAGTATACCTAAGGGAGGAAAGTAGTGAATTAAGTGGGGATGAATGTAGCTAGAACACACATAAATTTCCTAAATGAAATTCGGGTTTAACTTTTCTATTCTTCCTTTCTGACAGAAATTGCTATAAAAATAGCAACAATCTGTTATAGTAACAGTAGCAGTCTATGATAGTAACAACAACTATTTACAAAATAAAATAAAACACACTTTGCTAAATTAAAAATACTAAAATCAAACTTTAATGAAATATTACATTCCAAACTTCAATCACAAAATCTTTTATCAAACCAAGGTATAATAAAAATGTTGAAATTTAAATCACATAATTATTAAAGTTTGAAAGCTACTGAAATTAAACTAAATGGAAAATAAATAACACACACACAAATATTAACAATAAAAATAAATAAATTTCATCGTGCTTCACTAGGGAGTGGCCCTTGCTCTGTAGTTTGTAGGTGAGATGGGATGAGATCCTTTTACGTTGTTATTATTAGAAGAATCATTTTATTTTATCAGAAACGATACAATAATCTGCATACAATATCCCCCTTTACAACATGCTAATTCACCCCTATTTATAGCTATTACATTGCCTTATAAGGCATGAAACAAATTACAAGCTATTTACTATTCACACCCTTCCTCTTATTTCTACATGTAGATCTGTTGCATTATTTTTGTAATATAATGCATATGCTTTTTCCACACCACCAATTATATTTTTTTTCCGCCCTATTTTGTTGCATTTTCTCCTATTCTCCTTTCATATTTTATGGCACTATTTATGGCTTGTGGGTTTGAATAAAACCATCCATAAAAATAGGAGTTTGTTGTGCCATAAAAATAGCTATTTCTTTTTCCTTCGTTCATCATAATTTAATTAGTTACAACATCAAATAATATATGCTATTTTGTGCCATATGAGTAGCATAATAAATAATTATTTAAAATAAAATTAATTGCTGAAATTATTTTTTGTTGTGTAGAAGACAGGAGGTTCCTATGAAGAATGTGACAGGAAGTCAGTATGTTGATGAAAAGAAGTTTGCATGTTGATGACATGAAGTCTGTATGTTGATGACGAGAAATCTGCATGCTGCAAGATATATTTTCCAAGGATTGAAATCATAATGCTTATTAGTAAATATAATCAATAACTAATTTTCATATTCTATCCAAAACTATATTAAATACCACTTATATTTATATATTTAATCATATGCAACATAAAATAGTTAAATAGTATGATATGGAATGGAAATCGAATGTGGGAATGGATATGAAGGTATATGAAATAGGCTAAAATATACTATAAAATGAGACATAATTGGATCTCATCAATTACATGCTCCAATTATAGTCTTCGGTTCAATCTCAAAAAATAAACACATATTAACTTCAAGAGTAGCTTTGCTTCTAGTTAATACTCCTTTAGTCTTGTCTCCAATAATCTAAATTTCTAAATGATTCTTTTGTACATATACAGGAATCTTGGGTGACACCACCAGAGCATATTCTTATCTTTCATTTTGTTCATTCTACTTCTCTTGCTCATCCTTTTCTTGTTCTTCCATAATCTCTTCAACTCTTACACAATCAAGTTCATCAGATACATATCCATCAACTTCAATTGAATTATTCATTGTCTCATCAACCTTGACATCTACACTTTCTACAATATTTCTCAGTATTTTATTGAAACATTTGTACGCTTTTCTTTTAGTAGAATATCCAAGAAAAAATCCTTCATCACTTCTTGCATCAAACTTACCTAAAGTTTCTTCATCTCTTATGATATAACATTTGCTTCTGAATAACTTGAAATAATTAACAGTAGGAATTCTTCCAAACCGTAGCTCATAGGGAGTCTTTTTATTGTTTTCTCTTGATTGAACTCGATTGAATACATAAAAAATTAGTATGAATAGCTTCTCTCTAGTAAACTTCCAGTAAGCCAACCTCACTGATCATTGATCCAGAAACCTCTTGAACTATTCTATTTTTCCTTTCAACAACTCCATTCTACTGAGGAGTTCTTAGAGTAGATAACTATCTTCTTATTCCATGCACTTCACAAAACATATTAAACTCATGGGAGGTGAATTCTCCACCTTTTTTAGACCTTAAGTATTTTATCTTCAAGTTTACTTCATTTTCAACCATAGCTTTGAATATCTTGAATCTATCTAATGCATCTAATTTCTCTCTAAGAATTATAACCCATGTATATCTAGAATAATCATCAATCAAAAGCATAAAGTACCTTTCACCTTGTAGACTTATCACTCTTGTTGGAAAAAAAATATCTATATGAATTAAGTTCAATAGACCAGTAGTAGACTGTTCCTGTGATCTGTAATGACTTCTTACTTGCTTTCCAAACTAACTATTCCTACAGATAGCATTAACAGGCTGTGTAATCCTTGGTAAATCTCTCAAGGCCTGAATTGCACTAATCCTTTCAAAATTATCAAAATTCATGTGACAAATTCTCCTATGCCATGTAACCAAATGCCATTAATCTGAGTCATAAATCATCATCCATCAACACCTTTAATTTGATAGATATTTCCTTCAAATTTCTTTCCTACAACAATCAATGTTTCATATCCTTTTCTGATCTCACATCTTTCATACTTAAATACAAGATCATATCCTTTACTACACATCTGGCCAACACTAAAAAAATTATGGCTTAAACCCTTAACATAGTATATGTTGGAAAAACAAGGAGAGACAACTGAGAGGGGGGATAAATCAGTTGTCACAAAATATTTAAACTTTTTCAAACTTAACTTAATCTCAGATCTAATGAAAGAATAATAAACCATGAACAATCAACACATCAGAAGCACAGAGAACACCAAGATTTTTTATGTGGAAACCCTGTTAGGGGAAAAACCATGGTGAATGTTAGTCCACAATATTATACCCTTTTAAAAGTATAAGAAAAATAATGGGAATGCACATGCATTCAGGCACACTGCCTAGAGCTCACTGATCAAATACAATAGGGCTCACTACCCAACAATACACAAAAATATGGATTAGATCCACAGGGTATGAACTAAGGAAATTGGTTCTTCACAAGCCTAATTATAATTCTAATTAAGCACATCAAACCTTCTTCACACTTCTCTCAAACTTCTTCTCACTCAGCTCTGCAATCTAATGATTTGGACACTATTTTCACATCTACACTTTCTCTGACATACATTCACTTTTATGCACACACTAACTTCACTCAAACAATTGCTCTTATATATCTACAACATGGAATTACATCAACAACCTTAAGGCCAAAATATAAGACATATTTACAATGTCAGCCCAAATTTATAAATAAATTTTCAATGTGGATCAAACACAGTTGGCTAATATCATGATGTGACCCAAAACAATATCTTCGAGCACACCAAACATTCAAAATTAAATCTACAAGGATCCGCAACACACCACAACCACCATATTGGCCAAGAACATGAAAACCCAAACATACAGAGAAAACTATTCAACCATGAGCACACCGATCAACGTGGATGTGCAACAAAGATAGAGCACAATCTAGAAACATCCATGAGCACCAAGGAAAAATAGAAAAACATCCACAACAACTAGAGTTACTAGAATCGCACCAAATTTAATCAAGAACACTAATAGAGACCACAAAAACACTATTAGAGCACAGATCTTTATAACTCAAACAAATCTTCACGTGGACCTATGAAACTTTTGATGGATGGACTAGATACACTTAGAAATAAAACCTTTAGTCCACAACAACTGATCTTCAATGTACAGAACAAGACACCTTCATGACCTTCACAGTTCCACTGGGAACCTAGAACTCTTTCTTTAACAATTTTCTCAATATCCTCGACATATACAACCTTCAATACAATAATGCTAATAGTGTTGACATTAATGACAACCACATATCAGCAACACAACCACAACATCCAACAATTTCCCCCTTTGGCATTGATAGCAACACATGATGTGAAAACACCATCAACCCAACTCTCAATCAACACTTACTCCTCCTTAGATTATGGCTCTTCTTCCTTGACTTATTCTGCATGATCTTCTCCCCACGAGACTCTTTTCTGCAGATAAGCAACATTTTTTCACATGAATCTTCTCCCCCTTTGACATCAATGGAAAAGATAAGCATTATCTTCCCACATACAAGCGTTGAACCACATATTTGCACATCTGACTACTCCCCCTGAGTAGTAGCCATGGAAACATCAATATGGATCAAGAAATATGTATGAAGTACATGGATTGATGCAAGTAAGTGCATCTTTAGTTCAAATCAGGAGGGGTAATCACCCCTAGCATCCCTTTGAGATACTCAAAAGTATCCTTTGGCAATGACTTAGTGAAATTTTTTGCAATCTATTCTTTGGTAGGCACATACTCTAGTCTAACTTCTTTCTCACTCACTTTTTCTCTTAAGAAGTGAAACTTGATTGATATATGCTTGGTCTTAGAGTGTAGCACTGTATTCTTTGATATGTTAATTACACTTGAGTTGTCACAGTATATGGAAACAGGTTCATCATATACTACTTTGATATCTTTCAGCATCTGTTTCATCCACATCACTTAAGTATAGTTATTTGTAGCAACAATATACTCTACCTCAACAGTAGATAGAGAAATGGAATTCTGCTTTTTTCTCAAGCAAGAAACCAGCTTCTTCCCTAGGAAGAAGGAACCACCACTATTACTCCTCCTGTCATCTACATCTCCTTCCCAATCCACATCAGAATATGCATTTAGAGTAAGATCATCATCCTTAGGATACCAAAGCCCAAAATAAATTGTTCCTTTCAAATACCAGAAGATTCTCTTAACAATAGTCACATGAGACTCTTTTGGATCAGCCT
The DNA here is from genome assembly GCA_007258455.2 of Sequoia sempervirens. Taxonomy (NCBI): domain Eukaryota; kingdom Viridiplantae; phylum Streptophyta; class Pinopsida; order Cupressales; family Cupressaceae; genus Sequoia; species Sequoia sempervirens. The sequence goes on along the minus strand of VDFB02368850.1, from coordinate 84,505 downwards.
AAAATCTAGCAACCATACATACAACATTCATAATGTCTGGTTTGGTATGAGTTAAATAGAGAAATCCACCAATCATTGACCTGTATCTTGTTTGATTTTCCTTAGGAGAATCATCATTCTATGTCAACTTACATCTGATTACCATGGGAGTACCAATAGGTTTTGAGTCATCTATGCCAAACTTCTTTAGCAGTTCTCTCACATATTTGGACTGAGATATGAAGATCCCCTTGTCTAACTAAGTAACTTGCAATCCCAAAAAGAACTTCATCTCTCCAATCATACTCATCTCAAATTCACACTTCATTTCATTAGTAAACTTCATACATATATTGTCATCTCCAAAAATAATGTCATCAACAAAGACCTCAATAATTAACTCTTTGTTATGATCCAATTTGAAATATAAGTTGCTATCAACAATACCTTTATTGAATCCAAGCTTCAGTGAATATTTGTCCAGTCTAGCATACCAAGCTTTGGGGGCTTGCTTGAGTCCATATAGATCTTTCTTCAATCGACAAACCATGTTTTCCTTATCAGTCAGTTGAAATCCATCTGGTTGTTCAATGTATACTTCTTCTTCTAACTCACCATTCAGAAAAGTTGAATTCACATCCATTTGATAGAATTTATAATTTTTATATGTAGCATAAGCAAGAAATAATCTTATAGCTTCAATTCTGGCAATAGGGGAAAAGGTTACTTCAAAATAAATACCTTCCATTTGTGAATACCCTTTACATACTAGTCTTGCTTTATTTAAGACCACTTCACCTTGTTCATTCAACTTATTTTGAAAGACCCATTTAGTACCAATCACATTCTTATCTTTAGGTCTGGGAACAAGTATCCATGTATCATTATTTTCAATCTGCATCAGTTCTTCCTTCATAGCTTCCATCCAGTGTTCATCATTGCAAGCTTCATTGACATCTTTAGGCTCAATCTTGGAAATCAAGAAATACTCTTCTACAATCTTTCTTCTAGTTTGCACTCCTTTATTCTTGTCTACTATAATTTGATTTTCAGAATGATTTAGCTTAACATACCTCCATGTTTTAAGATTCTCTCAAACTTATGATTCTTCTGTTCTTTCTTCTGCACTTGCACTTGTCTCTGCTTCCTGACTATCTTGATTTACCAAAACAAATTAAAGTTGTCTTACTAGAACATATGGCACAATTTGAAGTTGATTTTGTGTCTGAACATTCTTCCCTTTGTTTGTATTGTCTTCATCTAAATCATATCCACAATATCTGGATGATCTAGCAAAATCCTCATCAACTTTGAAATTTTCACTCTCAACCATTTTTCTCAATCTTATGTTATAGCACTAGTAGGCCTTTCTTCTAGTAGAGTAACCTAGAAAGATTCCTTCATCGCTTCTTGCATTAAACTTTCCTATATCATCATCTCTCTTGATGTAACACTTGCTTCCAAAGATTTTGAATTATTTAACAGTAGGCTTATAACCAAACCATAATTCAAAAGGAGTCTTACCAAAATTACCATTTAAATTTACCTGGTTCAAAATGTACATAGCAATTCTTACAACTTCACTCCAATAGAAGTGGGGCACATTTCCTTCAATCATCATTGTTCTAGTAGCATCCAAAATTGTTTCGTTCTTCATCTCTGCAACTTCATTTTGTTAAGGGGTTTAGGGAGCATATAAATGTATTATGATTCCATGCTCTTCATAGAAAGAATTAAACTCCCCAGAGGTGAATTCACCACCTATGTCTGACCTTAAGCATTTGATTTTTAGACCTTTCTCATTTTCTACCATAGCTTTGAAACTTTTGAATTTTTCTAATGCTTCACATTTTTCTCTTAAGAAGGAAACCCATATCATTCTAGAATAATCATCAATAAGCAGCATAAAGTACCTTTCACCATAGAGACTTCTAACTTTTGAAGGACCACATAGATCAGTATGCACCAGCTCCAGTAATTCATTTGAATGATGTTGTTTGCTCTGAAAAGAGACTCTAGTCAGTTTTCCCATCGGACACTCATTGCAAATTGTGTTAGCAGGCTTTACTAGCTTAGCTAGATCTCTTACTGCTTGAGTGGAGCTTACTTTAACTATGTTATAAAAATTCACATGACACAAGCTTCTATTCCATAACCAGCTTTCATCTACTTGAGCAATTAAACAACTTTCACTGGCAGCATCTAGGTGAGAAACATTACCTTTTGTCTATTTACTTGAAGCAATTATATTTCAAGAACTTCCATTTATCCTGCATCTTCCATCTTTGAACTAAAGATCATAAGCCTTGTCCACCAATGGGGGCTATCTCCCCTAATGATATCTACATATGCGATATCATCGGGATTGAGGACCGATCTCTCTCCCTATTGGTCGATAGGGATAACCAACACTCAACAGGTTGTGCTTCAATCCTTCAACATAAAGAACATTATCAGTGTTATGCTTACCACCAAGACAAATAGATCCTCCACCATGAATCACACAAGCATTGTTATCTCCAAATCTTACAATCCCACCGTCATACTTCTCTAGTCTTAAAAATTTTCTTTTGCCACTAGTCATATGATGTGAGCATCTGTTGTTAATGACCCACTCATCCTTTTCTTCAATTTGGGTTGCAAGTGTAATACCCCTCATGTTGCTGCTACTCTTTGATACTCTTATGTGTTGGTTTAGTACTTGGTTTGTGATGGTGATTAGCTCACCGGATTGGTTGTGTGTGGATTCATAGTTTAGTTGGTTTGCTGCACTTGATATTACTTATGATGGTTGATGATACATTATGTGATAATCATATTATTTGGTTATGCTATTTTTTTCTTTAGTAATATATGTGGTGATGTTGTGATTCTATGTTGCTATGGTTTCTGATGTGTTTTCTATTGAGTCTTGGTGAAAGGACAAAGTGGCATCACTCGCTTGCTCATGCCCTGCTACCCTGTGATTACCTTTCACAGTGTGTCTGTAATGGAGATTTACATGCTACTTGACATTTTTTTCTATGCAAGATGTAGGTACTAGACACCGACTCCACCTACTTGGTAGGTCTGAGCATGTCCCATAAACCCAACTGGTATGATGTTGAAAAGGGAGTTGATAAGGAAGTGTCCCCATCCCAAGTTCATCCCCTCATTGTGAGTCTTACGATGTCGTTGTCTTGACCTTGTCTTTGTTCAATATTGGTTATTGTTGATTATTTATTTTATTTGTGAATAGTTGTTATTTAATTAATCTTTATGTTATATGTGATTAATTAATGTTATTTTGTTGATATGATTATTAGTAGGAAATTGTAGTTAAGTTAAATGTTAGATTTAAATATTGTAAATTATAAGTTATTTAATTAATTAATAGGGATAAATTAATTAATTTAATTAAGTAATGTTGTTGAGAATTGTAGATTATCTCTTTCAAAATATTAATATTATAAAATTTAAAGATATTATCATGTGAGGATAAATGTGAAAATAAACGAATTTTTAATTAAATTTGTGGGATAAATGTGAGCTTTAAAATCAAGAAAAGGAACCAATGCATGTCGTGGATTTTTGTGAAGAAAAAGAAAGAAGTTTTCTCTTCATAGGAAGAGTTTTGGTTTTTAGTTTTTTTTTGGGAAGAATTAACAACAGTTTGGAAAAAATGTGGGTGTGCTTCTCTGTTAATTTGTCTGTAAAGGAAAATAAAATAGATTGATTCAAAAGTTAGCTTGGTAGAAGGGATTGGAGAAGGAACTGTTGAGGAAGACTAATTTTGAGAAAGGAAGAAGGCTACCGTGCTGGTGGATTTGAAATCAAATGAAGGACTCTAGGTTCCTCTTCATTTCATTTAAATTCCTTTGCTTTGTTAGTTTATATTGGAAAAATAAATATCTTGCCTATGTGTTTGAATTAGATAATTCTATTTAAAAAGTATATTGTGTTTTGGAAATCTATTGTGGGCGAAAACTTTTATATCCTCTATAGAAAAAACTGTAGAAAACTCTCTCGTTATTCTTTAGTAAGTTGTAAAATACTTGACTTGAAAAGAAAATAAATTATTATGGGGTTAAAATTTGCATACCTAGATTTATATTGTGTCTGAAAGAAAATCAGTTTGTTCTATTTTATTTTTAAATATATAAAATTTTGTATAAAAATTACATACAGACCTGTATATTTGTTGTTTTTAAAAAAAATATATATATAAAAAAATATTTATAAAAAAAAATTATTAATAAATTTATGGGGGAGGGTTGGTTGTCGTCATACCACCCTGCTTCTTGTGGTGGACTATGCGTAGCCCACCACGTTTACGCATAATAGCTATCGGCTACTAGGCTTAGCCATGGTGGGGGCTATAGCCTTTAAAAAGTTTTAAATTTTTTATATAAATTTAGATTTATTAAATTAAATTTTATTTGATTTGTTATTTTATATTAGTATATATATATGTATATATTTTAATATATATATATATGTATATATGTGTGTATATATGGGTCATGACTATATTGTTAACTTTGTAATGTAATTTAAATGTATGATTTTAAATATAAAATTTATATATATGTATATTTATATGTATAGATGTATATACATGTAAAAATGTGTATATATATATATGTTTATATATGATGAAATTATGGTAAAATTAGATGATGTTAAAATTTGTGATGTTGGATATTATGGTGTGAATGATTTCGGGTAAATTATTATTTATTTATTTAGTGAAATTGAGCATGGAGATATGCTAAACTATGTTTGTTGAGTTATATCATACTTGAGTACGTAATTGTTTACTCTTGAATTTTCGTTAAGTCAATTGTGGCTTTTGCTTGAATGGGTTATGGTCATATGGGAAAACCCTTAAGTCAATTATCCTTCTATACCTGAGCTTAAGTTGCTTAGGGACTTCTAGAGGCATGGGGAAAAGATGATTGTATTTATGATCTTTTAATTTGATACTTGTCCCTATTTTGACTAAGAGTTGTGATCTTGAGTTTACATGTGGGTTGTACTATTTTTATGGGTGTTGATTCATATGAATTTTGGTGAGATGGTTTTGCCTCACAGTTGTTCTATTTTGTGGTTCAGTGTTCTTGTTGGTACAACCCATTGGAATTTGATGTTATGATTTGGGTTCTAGGGGGAGTGGCTCTACGTGGGCGCCGACGCACAAAGGGGCTATCAGGATAACCCATGTTAGAGTTATAGTAACAAGTGAAAACCTAATTAATTAATGGGTGGGTGGTAAAATATTAATAAGATAATTATGGATGCCTCATCCACCTGTTAGGGCTTTCATAGACTAAAGGTGAGCCAAGAAGGCCATGGTTGGCAAGGTCGTTGCCTCATCTTCACGAGAGGTTAACGGTTCTAGATGAGTCACCCTATGGGGTTAGTGCCTAGAGAGGCTGTTAGGATAACCATAGATGGGGGTCGATGCCTAGAGAAAGGTAGTCAGGATAACCAATGTAGGACTGTGCGATGACACTCTCCCATAGATTCCCTTGTGTTTGATTTTGTGCATATCTGGAGGTGGTTGTGTCTTATGTTGTTAAGGCAATTGTTTCTTGATGTTTTCTTTGTAGCCTCCTTTCAGTTATCCAATGTTTCATATATGCCTCATGACAACTTTACTGGTGTTGGAGAAAGGTTCCCTTGGTTATTTATTGCTGATTGATTCTGCGGTGTCATTTGGTGAGCTTGGAATTTTATTGTTGTGGCACCTCTTATGTTGATTTAATGTTGATCTATGATTTTGGAAATTGGTTTTGGTTATATTTTCCTCTAGCATTCCCTTGAGTTGTTTTGTTGCTAGCCTCTGGAAGTGGTCTATTGATGTTATATTTTATGATTTATTGTTCTTATGTTTAGGAAGTGGCCTTTTGATATTATGTTTTTCTTGGTGTTTTTTTACTTCTCATGTTTGGAGTTTAGTATGTGTTTCTATTTGGATATCCTTGGTCGAGGATCCTTCCTTATTTACTCCTAGCACAGGGGTGGTTGGGTGGAATGTGCTACACACCCCATTGGGTCCCCTGTTATGCAGTTGAACCATTCAATGCTGAGTTTGTAGATGCAGCTTGATCCAGAGTTCATATGTTGCCAGATGTATACTTGTACTCTAGATGTATTATATGTATTGATGTATCACTCCCACGTGTGTTGGGAGGACTTATAATGTAATTTTGTGTATGTATTCAATGAGTTGTATTAGCAGACTGATGTAATGTATAAGCACACTATGTAATTCATCCTTGAACTATGATTGTAAATATTGTTAATGTTGTGTCGTATCTGTGGAAATATGTACTTTATATTTCCATGTTTAGTTTATTGTAAATGCATGTATGGTTTTCATATGGTTTATTCTTGTCACATTGTTTATCATTTATTAATGTTTAAAATTGAAGTTAAATGAATGAATGGGTTAGTTATGTAATGTCACCTTGTGTACCCCAAAGGACTTAAGTGTTTAACTTGTAATATTTTAAATCTAATGTATACAATAATTTATACACTTTAATTGTTTAATTTTATTTTTTAATCATAAATGTTAGATGTATTAGTTTTCTTTGGGGTTGCGAGGTGGGGCATTATAGCAAGAGCTTTCTCAAATTTAGGAGATTTTGTATCCACTGGACTATTTTCCTTGATAGCAATGAAAACCCAATCATCTTTCTTTCCATTTTCTTTATCATACTTTTCATCAATCACACCATCTTCAGCAAAGTAGCATTTCTTTTGGAATCTAGATTTGTAAGGCTTAGATCTAGGAACTCTTTCAGGACACCTTGATGCAAAATGACCTATTTTACTACAAGAAAAAAATTTGATAGGTAGCTTTCCTTTATACTTACCTTGTCCTCTACCTTCTTTCTTCACAATCAGTGCTTCCAACTCTTCTACCTCTCTTTCTTCATCTTCAAGCTGTTTCATTTCTTCCTCATACTTGAATGTCTTTCTAGAACTCTCTCCCAGATCATATCTTTGCTTGTTTCTTCTAGATATAGTATCCTTGAATGTAGTTTCAGTCTTAGGACCGGATTCACCAAATTTGCTCAACTCAAAGGAAGCAATTTTACCAATAAGTGTATCTCTTGTCACATTCCTCAATGATATGGTTTCTTCAATAGCATGAGCCTTCACTTTGTAGGAGGGAGGCAATTATTTGAGCACTTTAGCCATAATTTCTTCCTCTTCCAGGGTACCATCAACACATCTAATACCCACCACTATTTCATTTACTCTTTGCATAAAAGAAGAAATATTTTCATCTTCACCCATCTTTAAATTTTCATACTTTCCTTTCAAACTCTGTAGCTTAGCCATCTTCACATGTACATCTCCTTCATACAAATTTTCCAGCTTCGTCCACATCTCATGAGCTATCTTTAGACCTATCACATTTGTCATTTTTGAATCTGTTAGAGCACTTAGCAAAGCTTCCATATCCCTAACATTATTCTCAGTTTCTTTAATCTCATCAGTAGTGGAAGGACCATTCCGAGGAATAACATATCTATTATTTGTAATCTTCTAGAAGGGTTCACCAATTCACCTCAAATGACACTCCATCCTATTTTTCCACAATGAGTAGTTTTTTCTATCGAATCTAGGACTTTCCTTCTTGTATGATGTCATCTCGGATCACCTCAAGCTTTTAAAATTCTTTAGAGGAACTTGCTCTGATACCAATTGTTGGAAAAAAAGGACAAACAACTAAGAGGGGGGTGAATCAGTTGTCACAGAATATTTAAACTTTTTCAAACTTAACTTAATCTCAAATATGATGAATGAACAATAAACTATGAACAATCAGCACGTCAGAAGCACATAAAAAACTAAGTTTTTTTACATGTAAACCCTATTAGGGGAAAAACCATAGTGGATATTAGTCCACAATATTATACCTTGTTAAAAGTATAAGAAAAATAATGGGAATACACATGCATTCAGGCACACTGCATAGAGCTCACTACCTAGAGCTCACTGCCCAACAATACACAACAATATGGATTAGATCCGCAGGGTATGAACTGAGGAAATAACTTCTTCACAAGCCTAATTACAGTTATAGTTAAGCACAAAAAACCTTCTTCACACTTCTCTCAAACTTCTTCTCACTCTGCTTTGCAATTGAATGATTTGGACACTATTTGCACATCTACACTTTCCCTGGCATACATTTTCTCTTATGCACACACTAACTTCACTCAAATAATCGATCTTATATATCTACAACATGGAATTACATCAACAACCTTGTCAGCCAAAATATAAGACATATTTTCAATGTCAGCCCAAATTTACAAATAAATTTTCAATGTGGATCAAACACCGTTAGCTAATATCATGATGGGATCCAAAAAAATATCCTCGAGTGTGCCAAACATTTAAAATTAAATCTACAAGAATCCACAACATGCCACAACCACCATGTCGGCCAAGAACATGAAAACCTGAACATACCGAGAAAAATCTTCAACCATGAGCACACCAATCAACATAGACTTGCAACAAAGATAGAGCACAATCTAGAAACATCCACAAGCAGCAAGAAACAACAGATAAACATCCACAACAACTAGAATTTCCATAATCACACCAACTTTAATCAAAAACGCTGACAGAGCCCACAAAAACACTATCAAAACATAGATCTTTATAACTCGAACAAATCTTCACACGGACCTCTGAAACTTCTGATGGATGAACTAGATACACTCAACAATAAACACTTTATTCCACAACAACTGATCTTCAATGTATAGAACAAGACACCTTCATGACCTTCATAGTTCCACTGGGAACCTGGAACTCTTTCTTTAACAATTTTCTCAATATCTTCAACATATACAACCTTCAATACAATAATGCTAATAGTGTTGACATCAATGACAACCACAACATCCAACAATTGACATCATCAATATTATGCTTGCCATCAAAACTTACTGAACCTATCCCATAAAATTTAGCACCAGTATCATCTCCAAACATAACCAAGCCTCCATCATTTTTTCAAGTTTAACAAAATTACTTTTATCTCTAGTCATGTGATGTGAACAACCACTTTCAACAACCCAATAGTTCTTTTCTTGTTTATCATGTAGGGCAGAGATAACAATACCTTCATTTTTCTTCTTCTCTAGAGGGCTTTCCTTCACCTATTATTCAGAATTAGTTGAAGTAGGTTCATCCTTTATAGCCAAAAATGAGCATTCGTTGTCATCAGGATCTTCATACTTAGAATCTTCATCAGATATACTAGCATTCTCACTCACATAATATTCTTTTTTAATCTTCTTTCCTTTCTTTTCTTGCTCATATCTTTGTTTATTCCTCTTAGCTCTTTCTAGACACTTTGCAACATAATGACATTTTTATCCACAACTAAAGCATTTAAAGGGCAACTTACCTTCATACTTACCATAGCCTTTACTCATCCTTCTCACAAAGTTAGCCTCTATTTCATCAAAATTTTCTTCATCTAGATCTTCATCTTTTGTAGCCTTAAAATTAGTTTCTAATTTGCATCAATTCCTTAAACTCAACTTTCTGATCTCATAGGATGTTAGAAATCCCAACAACATATATTTAGTGTAGCTCTTATTTTCTATACTCTATTTAATAGCATACACCTTCTCACTATAAGCATTAGGGAGAGTTCTAAGAATTTTCTTTACAATTATGATTTCATCTACAATAGCACCAAGTCCTCGCATTTTAGCCACTATCTCATCTAATCTCTATACATACTATTTAACATTCTCATCTTTAGACATGTGTAGAAGCTCAAACCGTGTCTCCAAATTCTATAATTTTTCCTCTTTAACTCTTTCATCACCTTCATGCGCCCTTTCCAAAGTATACCAGACTTCCTTAACATTTTTTTATATTTTGAATCTTAATCAACTCAAAATGTACCAAAATGTTCTTCAAAATGTGCTTCACCTCATTTTTAGCTTCATGTGATTTGATCTCATGAGTCATACTCAAACCATTTGCAGAAGGAGTGTAAGGATTCTTGTAATATTTCTCCACATAATATCCAAAATACTCCAAATATTATTTCATCAATATTTTCTAGATAGCATAATTAGTTCCATCAAACCTCAGATAATCATAAGTCATCTTTCCAGCCATCCCAAACCTTCCTCAAGCAATTAAGCTCTTCACCAAGGAACCAAGCTCTAATACCAATTATTGAACAAGACAATTGAGAGGGGGGGTGAATCAATTTTCACATATTTAAACTTTAATTCATTCAACAAAACTAATTCGTAACAATACTTAATATATTAAGCAAAAAATACTAGTGTGGAAACTGAATACCATAGTTCACAACTAGTGAACACAACTCACACTGTACAATGAATCAATAGCCAAAAATATAGATATAGTAGCTTCCAACAACCATGATCAACATATCTAAACCACACAAAAATAGGAGCAAGTACTTGAGCAAATCATGGATCAACCACTGAATATCTGCAACATATCTTCATTACAATTTTCTCAATATCCTCCACATATACAACTAATGACTTGTATCCATGACACTAATGACATCAACAATTAGTTGATAACCAATTGACCAGTTGACATCAATGACAACACCTTCATTCTTTCCATTCTTACAACACATACTTGAACATATGGAGGAAAGGATGGAACAATTAGTAGAATTAGATGAGATTAGAACTTGGGAACAAAAAAAAAGAAGAGAAAATGTAGTTGCAAATGAAATATTTGTCTTACAAAAAGGCCAAGGACAAAAAGTTTCAGATAGATGATATGGTTCTCATGTGGAATTCTTGGAGTCAAGATAAAGGAAAACATGGCAAGTTTGACACCTTGTGGTTAGGTCCATTTTTTAGATCACATGAAAATATGGAGAAGACTCATATTACTTATAGAATATGGTTGGTGAAGATTAGGAATCACCAATGCATGGACAATTCCTGAAACACTTATTTTCTTAAAAGGAAGATCAACTCCATGCATTTTAGTTTAGGTATCTCCCCTTTTTCTTTGTTTTTTTTTCTATGTCCAAGAGATTATTTCTGGATTCTTGCAATGTTTGATAGCCATTCATCCCCAATTGGAACCATTGTTGGAACTTATAACATTTTCTTAATTTTACGAGCTTGATAAGCCTTAAACCGTAAAATCCATTAGGAAGATCCTTGATCCTTCTATCATTCATCAAAATTTCCTTGTTAATATCCTCATTGTGTCATTTTCCTAAACTTGGTCATTATAAAAAAGGGAGAAAATATTCTTCTTGGTCTGACACTGAAAAACCAAGGATAAGAGGGCTCAAGGGAGCTTCAATGATTAGAAAATTGTTCAACCTTTCCAAATGGGATGATCTCAGAAATATTACACCCATGTTACCCCTTGTGTTTTCATCCAAATGTATGAATTGGTCTAATACCACACCACTGCGGGGCTATGTAGTCTACTTTGATATATTGTGGATGGATTTTGGGGGTGTAGGAAGTAGTAGAACTCTTCACTGGAATACTGCAGTAGTTAGTAGGGGCATGTGCAGAATAGTGGTAAGTATCCACTCAACCATTAAAGAAAACCACAACCTTGTAGTGTGTACTCCATGTCACAAAATGTGATGTGTGTGGTAGCAATAAGATTTCACTTAACCATTTAGTAACCCTCAACCCAACGGCATGCATACAATGACATTAAATGATACATGCAAAAAGTATATGACCCCACTACCCCGTGACGATCTTGATATGACATGGCGGGAGTACGGTATAGGGTGTCAAGGAATTTACATTGAATATAGCATTAATTGCATGACTTATCTCGAACCATTTGATTCTAAAATCAAGTGTTTACATTCAAACTTGCTCATAATGATATATTATGAAATTTTTAGCATGAGTTGAAATTAATGGAAAAGTGACTAAGTTCAAAGATTAATATATTTCAAATTGGGTGCCATTCCAATAATTCATAGTGTAGACATGGAAAATATACCAATCACACTTGATCCTGATTTTACTAACACCATTTTGTCCCGAATCACCTCAGCTTATCATCACTCTTCATCCCTTAATTAAATAAATAGTTATTTATCTAATTAAGTCATTCTCTCTTGTTAATTAAATCAATTAATCTGGTCTAGTTATTCCTATAGTCCCTCTTTTAATTAAATAATTCATTTTATTTAATTAATCTCTAAATTCATTCCATTAAATTAAATAAATTAATCTTTATTTGATTTAATCTAACACCATCTTCTTTAATTAAATAAATCAAAATCTTTATTTAATTAAGCCTAAATCATTTTCCTCTCATTTTGATTTATTTCAATCCAAAAATATAAACCAAATGGTCAAATCATCTAAATCTACTATTAAATTAATCAAATCCTTATTAATCTAATCCTAATCCATGTCACATCCTTTATCTTTTTCCACTTGCTCAATAAATAATTTATTTTGAATTATTTAAATCTCTAATTACTTTCAAAAAGGCATCAATGGTTGGAGTATTCCCCAAATTTGAAAATCCCTGCAAAAGGATGTATCCTTCCAACAAAGCATTTAACTCATCTTACAAGTCCTTTTCTTGAGCCATGTGACATTAACTTCACCTTTCACCTCATCCTTCAAGCAATATTTTGAATTTGAATCTCCCCCCTCTTTTCACATTCTCCAAAATGTGAACATCCTTCATCCATTTATCTCTTGACAAGTGGCATATTGCCATTGGTTGAAAGTTAATCCAACAATGCTTCATTTTGGGCATTTCTCCATCTTGGCTTTCTATAAATAAGAGGTTTCTCTCCTCATTTGATCATCCACAATTTGAGTAAAGTTACTATACTCATTTTCATTACCAAGCATTAGCATTTCATCAATTTCATCAAGGCATAGCTAGGTTATTGTAGGTTTTCTCCATGGAGTTCATTTGAAGCAATCACCAAGTGGATCAATCATCACCAAATCATTAAAAGCTTGCATAGGAGTTGGGAGAGGGCCAATTTCCACATCAAATTGGCACCAACTCCCCCATAAGATCAAGAGTTTGCATGTTTCTAATATGATTTGATCTATTTCTTTGCTTTTTCATTGTGTTCTTATTTGTATTCCTATTTTGAGCATTGCTAATTGATTTTATGGGGAACTTTGATCTTGGCTTGCATTTGAATCTTCTAATGTGTTTGTTTATTGTGTTTTGCAGGTATTAGGATCTTGGTTCTACATTTGGCACTAGAAGGAGGGAAAATATCAAGTTCTTAACATGTTCTTTTGACAAAATTATATGGCTTTTGGTTGATGTTTTGTGTCTACAAGAAACAAAGCCGCTGGTAGTCCAACAATGCCATATAGAGCCACTACCAGTCCAGCGACACCATACAACACTGCTTCAAACTCAAAACTCTGTCGCTAAGGTCTTCCCGCCTAGACATTCAAATTTTCAAACTGCACCACTAGTCTCAAACTACACCACTGACATTTTCAAACCACACCATTGGGCTCAAACAACGCCACTGCAAATAGAGCCGCCTTTGCTTTCTTGCTTTTTCACTCAAACTTAAAATGATCATATCTTGGTCATTTTATGGTCTTTTTCAGAGTTTTTTTTTTTTTAAATGGGGTAGAATTTCATAGGATATCCAATTTGGTAGGTGTTTCTCAACTTTGATAGAGTTAAAAGTTTCAAATTTTCACCTAATGTCAAATCACCATGAAATTAGGTCTAAATTTTAGGGTTTGTATGCTTAATCATTTATCTAACCCTCATATCTTCTTGTTTCTTGATTTTATCTAACATTTGGAGCTTGTATTGCAGGTTTTAAAGGATCATGGAGCATGTAAGTCAAAGAAAAAAAATTATCACATCATTGTATCAAGTGTTTTTGAACACTTTGGAGAGAAATTATAATCCCTTCTTTTAAGGACTTTGTCACTTTCAAGCTTTTAGGACTCACTAATTTTCATTTGGGCTTAAAAAGAACAAAACAAAGGGTTTAAAAAGAACTTTAGGAAAAATTACTAGATTTTGTTTAAGGTTAATAATTGAACAAACAACTTTCATTTTTCCTTTTGGTGCTTTAAAAAGAATCTCATCATTGCTTTGAGGATTTAAAATGAACATGTGGATCTTTGTTTTTGTAATCACTTACCCAAAATAGTATCATCTAAAAGACGTATGTGCTTCTCTCACTCCTCACGATGATCTTGAGAATCAAAAGGCTTTTGGTGATATTAAGTTGTGCAAGTGATTTCCTACACACTTCCATTTGGATCCTAAAATTGAACAAATCTTGCAAGTGTGAGTGGAACATATTGTGTGTGTTATCTCTTAATTTCTCAACAAAGATCAATCAAAATAATTATATGTTTGCTTGATTTTTTGTTATCTTAGATGGCCTTCCTTGTGGGAAAAAATAATCACCCAAGGGAACGACCCAACTGGTAACACGCTAAAGCCAAGTGTATTTCCAGCTGGTATATAAGTGTGGATACTGGAACAAAGGCCAGTATCACACAGTTCGTGCTAATGAGAAGGGTAGCAATGGTCTCTCACCACATGGATCAATCCCTACAAATAGAAAGTTTGAATTAAAACCCTTGTTTAGAAAAGGCCAAAATCCTTGATCTATTTGTTGGTGCAGGAATGGTCATTCTGAAGCCGCCCCACACTTTTATGGTTTTTAGTAGAAATGGAAAGTATGCAATGAGAGTTTCATGGGTACTAATGCTTGGCTACTCCGTATAAGTGAGTGCCATGGAGGGGAGCCAGTGGGGTCAAGCATCTAACCATTTGCTAAAAGTAGGCGTAGCTGGACTTGTCCAAGTGGGGATTCAAAAAATACTGTCTTTCATATCCACGGGTAGTGCATGTTCTTGGAATAAAAATCACTTTGCTTGATTGTAAACATTGGGAAAAAAACATTCAACATAAGCATCAAATTTCAAACCCTTTAGGAAGAGCAAATACCTTTAGAAAAATTCAAGTGCTATTGCTTGCTCTTGGGATTCTATCCTTAGAGGCATCTAAGTACTTGGGTTTATATCTCAATTTTCTCTCACTAAAGTCAACATTACGGAACTATTGCCTTGATTCTCTTGATTTCCACATAATGGAACCTTGTGGGATGAAAAGAAATTGAGACATAGAAATTTAGTTTGAAACTTAATCAAGAGAGTGTTTGTGGTAAAATAAATTCATTAATCAAGATGAAATCAATTGAACCCCACACATGTTCTTGTTTATCTTTTGTATGATGGTCTTTTTGAGCAAACATTGATCTTTTAGTTTGAACTACTTTTTGGGAAAAGCATGTTCTTCAATATCTTGGTCTTGTAAACAAGGTCCCTCTTAGTTTCATTTAGGATCAAAACAACCAATCATTTCATCCATCTCAAACATCAATCAAATCCCATCTCACAAACAACTTTTGAACCATTGGAAAAATCATTCATACTAGACTTTTGGTAAAATACCTCAAATCAACATCAAAATCTCCTTGTTTGGCTAAGTGTGTGTGGATGAATCCTTCCTCATACACCTAGTTAAATTATCATCTTGTGGACAAGTTTATTCCAAGACAACATCTAACCTCTCAGAGTTTATGAGTTCATTATCAAATCCAAATCCAAATCCAAATCCAAATCAAATAAAAATAAAAAATCAAAATCAAAATCCAAATCGAAACAAAAATCCAAAATCCAAAAGTCCTAAAGTATAGTATCTCCTCCAAGGGTCTTAAAATTTCAACACCCATTTCATTCAACCCTTTCATCCTTCGTCTCATAATTGGTCCTAAACACCTTAGAGGTCACTTTTGCAACAAGGTCAAAACACAAGAAGAACATGGAATATAAACCTGATCCATACATCATGAGTAATCCAAGTCAACCAAGCTATCAAAGCTTTACAATGCCAATTGATTATCAAAACACACATTTATACAATCCATACATGGTATCATTATCTCTTACAAGCCTCAATGGCACAACAAATGTGATCATGCCCAATATAAATTTTGGAACACCTTTCCCAATGGTATATTTAAATCAAAGTCCAAACCTACAAATCTATCAACCAAACAATCAATGCATGAGTCTTAAACAAACATTATCCCACCAAATCCATACATGCCAAATGTGAGTACACCAACTTTACCAAACATGAACATTTCAAATCCACACTTGGTAAACTTTGGGATATATATGTTTGCAAATCATATGAAGGTTGTTGAAAGTACAAACAAGATGTTAATGACTCCATGTATTGATCCAAGTCAAGGTAACACCATGCAAAATCAAAGTTACCTAAATCAGGGCAATGTGTTTCCCAACCAAAACAATGCTCAATTTCAACCTATCTTACCAAATATAAGCATCATCCAAAATCAAAACGTTGTCCAAAATTAATCACCACATCTCCAAATTCAATCACCACAAAGTAAAATCTCACAAGGAAACAAATGAAAATAAACACCACTTGGGAAACCAATCGAATCGGTCATGAAACAGTTGGTGCAAGAAAATATAATTAAAATACATGTCTATGAGAACTATCAAGAACCCCTCATAAAATCGCCTTGGTATGACAAGAAGCACTTTTGTGAGTATCAAAAAATAAAGGGACACACGACATCAAATTATGTTAAGACTCAAAAATATCATCCAAGACCTTATTGATCAAAAAATAATAACTATTGGGGATAATGATCAAGATTCAACCACTAGTGATAGCATTGGCAATCCATCGACCAATAATCATGTTAAAAATATCTCTACATCATGCAATGAGTTAGAGGACATATCTCAAGAATTCATTCCAAAGCATGATCAACATCTTTCACCAAGGTATAGCAATGGTCCTTTCTAAGACATATTGACATCCTTCGACCTCATGGTTGCAAATATTGAAGGAGTCTTCAACTCAACATTTGATCCAAGTTCACTCAAAGATCAAAAGGATGTTGACCCACTTCCCATGCCTAATAAAGATATCCAAGAACCCTTTGTAAGAAATTCATCCTTTGAAACTGACCCATGTCAAGAACTTGATCCAAAGCATGCCAAAAGAAATTCCAAGATTAATCAAGATCAAGAATTTGTATCTCTAGGATACTACAATGATCTAATGGACACTCTCCTATCTATACAAGATGCCACAAATGATGATCATATCCACATAGCACATACTCCTCCATCTATCCATGAGATGCTTTCTTTGGATGGACACACAGATGATCTTCATTCAAAACAAGATTCCTTTACTCCTAACATTATTACACAAAAAGAGCAGGTTATTGATCCCTACAGTCAAACTGGGTTGTCAACATCAGGATCAGATATATCCCAAATTCAAACTGAGGACATCATGTATGAATATATCCAGCATTATCCACTCAAGGAAATAGGTTAGATAGAACATGGTATTCAAGAGTCAACAAAGTAGAAAATTGAAATAATGTCATCTATAGTGGTCATTTATCAGAGAATGCATTCTAAACAGGAACTCTCAAAACAAGAATAATCAAAGAACAAAGGTGCTACCACCACCATATTGGGGTCAACTATGTCTTAGGAAAATGTCAACATAGGGAGCACGAAGAATCCTTATGATGAAACTGATGCTAATACTACATCCAACCATGTCATGAATCTTCATCCACCTATCACCCCATCCATGAATTGGGACCAATGTCAAAAGAAATATTTGAATCAAAGAACAAGGAACATTATAAAAGCAAAAAAAAAAGGAAGCATAATGGACAAATCAAATACACATGGATACCAAAGAATACAAAGAAAGATTATCCCTATCAACCTCCATTAGTCAAAGAAACTATGGGGAAAAATAAAAAAAGGGAAAAGTATCCATCAAAGATGTCCACAAAGGAAAAAGTAGGATTCTCAAGCAACATACAAAGTATATCAAGCTATTGGTCCTAATTCCCTTCACACTTTCGTATCCACCCGTAATTGCTCATCTTCCCAAGTTTGGAAGTCAAAGTTTCCAAACTATCAACCAATCCATCTTTAATCCCTAAACACACTCCATCCATGCCTCCACGCATGCTATCCAATTCTCAAATTGACCATGTATTGGCAACCACCCTTCATCATAAGGATTCAAAAGGCATCTTATTGTGATGTGAGCACAAAAGACAAAGTTAACTCTGGTATCAACAAAGTAAATCAAGAATCTCAAAAGCTTCACTCAAGTGTACGTATCTTAGCAAAGCAGCTTCTTCAAGTAGGATATTGATGGAACATTATGAAAGAAGCATCTACATCAACACCACAAGGTGATTCAACATGAGCTTAAAATCTTTCAAAAAATAAAAAAATTAAAATATCAAAAAATCATGAAAATAGTAAAGATAAAAATCGTCCTCTAGTGAAAACCACTATGGTGGTGCTTTGGATAGGTACCATGATGAAAACCTAGAAAATGGGTGTCATGTGTAGAATTGAGCATCTATGTGTGGTAATTTAGGTGGAAGCATCTCATCCCATCCATAATAAATCCAACATTCCATCCATCTTATATCCATAATAAATCCATTTCATCCATGAACCATTTATCCAATCTATTTTTCTCCATCTACCATCCATCTCCCACGTTATCTTGAACTTGAAAAAGTTTGGTGCACACTTTACACTTGCTTATGGTAGACATCTTGACATGGTTCATTTTCATTGATCCTATCCTATCCAACATTATCTAAGCCATGAAACATGATCCAAACGAGCATTCTTTATTCAAAAACCTTATCTTATTACAAGATAATCCTTGGCATCCTTTGCATGCTTACCATATCCATCCATCCACACACCTATCCAAGCATCCACCCATGGCATTCCATACATTGCTAAACACTGGGGGTAGATATTTGCATCTTGCTTCAAGAATAAATCTTGATCTATATCCTCAACTTATGTGGTGATCCGAACATTGGAAAACATAAAATCAAATTGGTCAAATCATTTGTGAGCCAAAATCCAAATCACTAGCCCATGGAATATTTTGACAAGAAGACATTCCTTATCAAGCTTTATCTTTCATCGAACATCAATCCAAACAATCAATATTAGTCGCATCTAATTTGCATGTCAACGTCGCATCAAATCATCCAATTTTTTGTTCCAAACCAATTTTCATCAATCTTCATCAAATCAAATCCAATCAATCCATCATCATCTTGGGATATCCTTCCCAATCCTCATGTTGCTTAACACTATCCTTGCATTGTTGTTTACCTCAACAATGTTATCATCATCAATCCATTGATCCAATCAATCAACCTTAGCTTGGTTTTCAACAAAATCCCAAAATAGAGCACTGATATCATCATGCATATCTATATCCAAAGCATCAACATCATGTGAAAATCCAAAAATATTCACAAAATTAGAAAATCCAAAAATATCCAAAACATATCAAAATCTCAAAAAGTTAGAAAAACATCAAAAACATGGAATTTGAACTATGTCATCTCTGAGCTTAAACGTAGGAAAGGCTAATCTTTAATCAGCCCCTAAGACACAAAATCTAAAAACATTCATAAAATCTCATAAAACCAAAAAACATTTGAAAATTTGGAAAACCAAAACATTTGTAAAATCTTGAAAATACCAAAAATAGCCTCAAAAACATCTCAAAACTCCAAAAACATCCAAATATTTGAAAACATCCATCCATCTCATTTCACTTTCACCCATAATAAATCAATCATCACCTTCATCCTTTGGAAAAATAAACAAAAATAACCACAACAACCAGCAAAAGAAAGATTCAAATCGTAAAATCAAAAGAAAACTTCAAACTTTTAAATGTAAAATAAAAATCCTGATCATTTTCAAACATGTTAGTCAACCTTATATCAAAAGTATATCAAAAAACTTATCATCCCATCGTCATCCTATACAATGCATGTCCTAGGATATATCATTCCAACAATGGGCATCATTTTGGATATAACTTTGGATACTTATCCTAATCAAAACACATCCCTTTTGCTAGCAGTATAAAGAGCATTGACTTGTTTGTGTACTTTATCTTTGTCTTTTGATTTATCTTATTTGCGCTCATTTTGATGACCTCTCGATGATGTCCAAACAAAAGAATTTAGAGAGAAAGGAATGGGGCAACGATCATTATCTATTGTCTGATGTGCTTGTTGGACATTTTTGTAATATAACTTTGCGAATACTTTCTTTGTTAGGTGCATCCTCACAAAGTTTCTATATGTTAGGTGTGAACAAGAATACTCCAATCTGTTTGTCGAGTCAAAGTCCATCTCACTAGATACAACACCATCCTAGTTGTCTATACCTTGATGCATCGTATCTACGTGTGTTATCAAACATAAGGTAATTGGGCCTTTTAAAATCCCAACTCCTCGGTAAGAAAATCATCATCATCATCATCATTATCATCTCGTGACTTGGAGTCTCTTTCTTTCTTCTATCTTATTTTTGTGCTAACATGGTACCATGACAATTAATCACAAATCATTATCGCCAGTGCATCCATCCCGCATCCATAAACCATTAGCATACTACATAACACATTCCATATCATATAGAAAGCATTTATCATATCACCTTCATTACATTTGCATCAGTGCATAATATAGATTTGTTAGTCTAAGCATTTCATATCATAACATTTTGCATTTTCCATACATCATCATAAAAAGTGCATAAGAAAAGATACTGAAAAAAGAAAAATGCAACCATACAATCATTGCATCACATCATAAAGTCATACATCGCATAGCATCATCATCACATAGGTACCATATAGAATCATCTCATAACGACATACATAAGATAGAATCATGACAACGAATATAGAAATAAAATCCATCCATATTGCATAAAATAGAATAGGACACATCATCGAATCATCGTATCTCATGTTTATATCATCAATAATGTAACTGTCATGGTACAAATCAGGATCAAGTGTGTGTAATATATCAAAGTAGACATGAGGTTACCCATGGCTAATGACTGTCTACATCATCAAATCTATCTACATCAAACATTTGAGCTGAACTAATCTTGAACTTCTTTTTCATGAGATCGCCCAAAAAATTGAATTTTTTGTCCGATCTCTCGAGGGGGTAGTATATTGGCATGTTTTCTCTCGTCGGGGCAGTAGTGGGGAAAATTTTGAAATCAGAATTTTTTTGACTTTTGATCGAGACAGTTTATTCTTTGAAACAACGCAACAAGTGCATCGCTTCAAAGAGGGGAAAAATGTAGACATGGAAAATATACCAATCACACATGATCCTGATTTTACTAACACCATTTTGTCCCGAATCACCTTCTTAGCTTATCATCACTCTTCATCCCTTAATTAAATAAATAATTATTTATCCTATTAAGTCATTCTCTCTTGTTAATTAAATCAATCAATCTAATCTAGTTAATCCTATAGTCCCTCTTTTAATTAAATAATTCATTTTATTTCATTAATCTCTAAAGTCATTCCATTAAATTAAATAAATTAATCTTTATTTGATTTAATCTAACACCATCTTCTTTAATTAAATAAATCAAAATCTTTATTTAATTAAGTATTAATCATTTTCCTCTCATTTTGATTTATTTCAATCCAAAAATCTAAATCAAATGGTCAAATCATCTAAATCTCCTATTAAATTAATCAAATCTTGATTAATCTAATCCTAATCCATGTCACATCCTCTAGCTTTTGCCACTTGCTCAATAAATCATTTATTTTGAATTATTTAAATCTCTAATTACTTTCAAAAAGGCATCAATGGTTGGAATATTCCCCAAATTTGAAAATCCCTCCAAAAGGATGTTTCCTTCCAACAAGGCATTTAACTCATCTTACAAGTCCTTTTCTTGAGCCATGTGACATTAACTTCACCTTTCACCTCATCCTTGAATTCATCTTTTGAATTTGAATCTCCCCCCTCTTTGCAAATTCTCTAAAATGTGCACATCCTTCATCTATTCATCTCTTGACAAGTGGCATCTTGCCATTGGTTGAAAGTTAGTCCCACATTGCTTCATTTTGGGCATTTCTCCATCTTGTCTTTCTATAAATAAGAGGTTTCTCTCCTCATTTGATCATCCACAATTTGAGTAAACTTACTATACTCATTTTCATCACCAAGCATTAGCATTTCATCAATTTCATCAAGGCATAGCTAGGTTATTGCAAGTTTTCTCCATGGAGTTCATTTGAAGCAATCACCAAGTGGATCAATCATCACCAAATCATCCAAAGCTTATTTGGGAGAGGGCCAATTTCCACATCAAATTGGCACCAACTCTCCCATAAGATCAAGAGTTTGCATGTTTCTAATAGGATTTGATCTATTTCTTTGCTTTTTCATTGTGTTCTTATTTTTATTCCTATTTTGAGCATTGCTAATGGATTTTATGGGGAACTTTGATCTTGGATTGCATTTGAATCTTCTAATGTGTTTGTTTATTGTGTTTTCAGATATTAGGATCTTGGTTCTACACATAGAAAACCATAGCTTTTAGAGGTGAAAGAACTCAAAGTGTGGGTTCTTTAGCTTTTGGTTTGATGATTAAGTGCATTTGTCCCTTTCTCATAACAAATGCATAAGTTTTTGAATCACTATTTTCAAAATAATTCTGCAAGTAAAAGTTTTAAAAACCCTAGTGTAAAATTTACATCATGCCACCTAAAATGAGTGATCCTATAAGTAAGAAAGGGGAATCCTTCAAAAACAAGGAAAATACCACTTCAATAGTCTATTTCAGATATATTACCAAATCAATAGATAAGGGCTATAAGAAGGTATTTAGGGATGAAGTCCATGGATGTGGAGATACAATTATTCCCATCTTAGGATGGGACTTGTTAGATAGTACTTCTATGAAAAAAGACATGCTAAAATCCCAGTCTCAAACCCTTGGACTCTAGACTTGGTCAAGTTAGTTGTCCCCAATGTCTTTGTGGATGTTGAGCTTATAAGACTATTGGAATAATGTTATCATCTGGCCACAAGGATTGTGAGAATTCCCAATGGTTCACCACTAGTGGTACTAACTAAGTCAACAATCATAGAATATTTTATGTTGAACAAAAAAGCTCTCACTAAAACTAACTTGCAAAAAAGTGAAGATTATAACAGATTGAGGAAAACTTATAGAAGTGATGATCTTCCAATGTACATGAAGAAGGGTGCAAATAACATAAGGATACCTATCTCCCCGTCTTGCAATGAGCCATTTATAGTGGCCGACTTTCAAGTTTATTTTAAAAGGAAACACTTTTCTCTTTTCGAAATACTTGGAATAGATGCTTAGGAAAAGATGTGAGTCAGTCTCATGATGATGGCATTGAGGATTCATAACCCAGAGGTAAACATTGAATTTTATTTTTATTCAGTGACTAATAAGGGGTTGTATGAAGGAATTTTACAAGTGAGAGAAAACAAGGATCCTATCACATTCAAGCACTATTCTTTATCATGTCATTTGATTTTATATAAAAATAGGGATAAGTGGACCTAGAGGATGAACTTGGGAATTCTTTATCAGTTCAGAGTAATAGGATGCCTATGCAATCTTGGTGCTACCATTGGGATAGCAGATGCAAAAACAATGATTATGTAGTTTTTCATGATGACTTTGTGGTTAGAACTATGGTTGTTATTGGTTGTACTTCACCAAGGTTTCCCATTGAAATAAGAGAATTATTAAGAACCTGACACTAAAACCAGAGCAAGGACACACACACAATTTTGGTGATTGTTATTTCTTATTTGACCATATAGTGATAAAAATTTATGGATTCCCTCAAGCTCCACACATCTTTCCTAAGTTTTTTTCTCTTTGACTAGCCTTTTTGGAATTCATGTGGAAAATATTATGGATGGAGAAAGATGTCATGAAGAAATAGAGGAAGGGCACATTCTTTCCCAAATTAGTTATGTGTGGAGAGATTTCTATTGGTTTTGATGCTCTTGAGGAGTTACAAGACTATTAAAAGGTATGCATTATTTAAAATATAAAATGGAAAGGGTCTTTGAACCTGAAGGACACATAATTTTTATAAGGAAAATTATTCTTACTAAAGAATGGATCACCCATGAAGTAGACTATGATGAGGATGTGATAAGAAGTTGTGTCACAACTCAAAAAGTGTTCCAAAGTAAGAGGAAATGGGAAATCCTAATGAAATTGGAAGAAGATAAAAGGAAAAGAGATATTGATTTTTTGGGATTCTATGTGGAAGAGGTAAATCCTCTTAAAATAATTGACTTAATGATTGAAAATTTTGAAAGGTTATATGGTAAATCAATAATGGGACCTAAAAGCTAATACCCAAATCCCACCAAGTTTCTAACTAAAAAAATAGGTGAAGTTGTGATTTTGAAGCCCCCCCAGATATAGCTTTAATACAATATGCTTCACTAGATTCATCTCCAAAATAACTAGGGTCCAAAAGACAAAGGATAAATGATTTGACCCCCTTGGTATCATATGACATGACTAAAGAGGTAGGGGATACAAAGGAGGTTTCTAGTGTACTAAGTCATATAAAGGATGATATTAAGGTCAATAAAACACTCCCTAAACATGAAACTAAGGTTCACATGCCTAAAACAAGGGTGGTTCTACATGTGCATGGTGAGTAGGAAATACATGAAGATGAAAGTGATTTCTTCTCTTAGATTTATAGAAGATGAATTTTTCAAGACTCTTGAATTTAAATATTTTTGGGTAAAAATGAAGATGAAATAATTTTAAGAGAGAATCCAGATTAATAAAATGGGAGCTGATGAATCTCAGCATGACCAAATTGTTGCAAAAAAATTCAGTGAACTTAGAATAAATGAAATAGATATTAGCCCAAAAGAGGCTAGAGAAATGGTATTAAAAAGAAACATGTTGATCATCCTTGGTATGGAGCTAAATAAAATGTTTTTGCTTGATCAAGTGAGGAATCAAGAAGATCCTATGTTAGTTGCTGAATTTAATTCAGAAGAAGGGATGAGTGGTACAAGATACAACCCCAGACTTTTGGGTGAACTAAAAAAATACACAAAAGACAAGGTTGTTAAATGTTGTGTAGGAGATGAGATGGGATACCATGGTCAAAACACTTAAGGATACTTTAGCATTAGAGGCAAGCACTATAACAATGCACTCAACCATGCTCACCCAAGTTGTTGTTAAGAGTTTGGAGATTAGTTTGGTAGAATATGAGAAAACACAAACTGACATGAATGATGAGGTAAACAAATTATTTATGGAAAATATAATGTTAAAACAATGGTTAAAAGGAGTTAGTTCCTCTTAAAGCACAAATATGGTAATCTACCAAGCCCCCATAGTTGAGAAGTCTGGTACAGATATAGTCTCTATTGATCAAGTAAATGTGTTAACACAAGGCTTGGAGCAAGAGATTGAGAATTTGAAAAAAATCAATAATGACACCAAAGAAGGGGTGAAAGGTTGAATCTTTAATATATTGGAAAAGGTTTTGAAATATAGGGTTAAGATAATTATGGATAATCTAGGAAATGTGTATGAGTGCTATGTTTCTTTGTCTTGAGAACTTGAGAAGATGAAGGCTCATGTAGCATTTTTATACTCTTTATTTAAAAAGTGGTAGCCTATTCATCATACATTGATAACATTGTGCAAGGTTCTACAAAGAAGTGTGGATGCTCCTATGGCCTTGAAACCTATTAAAAAATGGCGAAAATGGTCACTGATGAATTTCAATTTATATCTAGGAAAAATCAAAAGATCAAGCCAAGAGTGGAGTCTTTTCACACACTTAAGTAGTGGTTTGTGCCAAATATTTTAGGGGATGACAATCATCTCAAAGATTTGAATGACTGGAAGAATGAGTTCAACCAAATAGTTCTCAACTATATCACTCATTTGTAGAAGGACTGGGAGGTGAATATTCATTGCTTCAATTTAGTATTGGATGGGATGATTGGATTGGACTTAGGTTATTCAAAGTTCATCAAAGAAGCTCAGAGATTGTTGGATAGTAGGT
The DNA here is from genome assembly GCA_007258455.2 of Sequoia sempervirens. NCBI lineage: Eukaryota > Viridiplantae > Streptophyta > Pinopsida > Cupressales > Cupressaceae > Sequoia > Sequoia sempervirens. The sequence goes on along the minus strand of VDFB02368850.1, from coordinate 58,480 downwards.
GGAGGAATCACTTGGTAAATATGCCACAAATCTAGGAATACAAATGGCCTAATGATTACACAGTGTTCCAATGGGAGAAAAATACTTGGCTTCCCCTAAAGAATGAGTCTTGTATCAAATTGTTACAAAGTGCCAAGACTTGTGTTCATTATCATGAAGAGGAGACCTTTCTAGATCTGGTGATCATAGGTGCCTCATGACTATTAATGGAATTTGGATGTGCTACAAGTGCTTTGGACCTTCGGCATTAAAATGTTATTATTTTATGTTTTCCCTTAAATTAACTGTACTTATGAAAATCATGGAAAAACAAAGGATAATCAATACTTTTTAGTTTATGCATATGGGTGGGTAATTTAAAGGTTGTTTGAAAATGTAATGGTTTGAAGCTTTTCACTTCTCTCATTCACCTATAAGAAGGAAACCAAGATTGTACTAAAAGGGAGGATACTTTTTTTGAGAAAATCCACATGCTGTAAAAAAATTGAAGCGAAGTAATGGAAATGAAGCTATAATTTGGTGATCGAATTATGGTTTTCAATTATTTGTTGAGTTTGTTGAAAATGATTATCTTGTTCTCTCTAGTTTGATGTTTCCTTGTTATTTGAATCAGTATATCAATTTTTTTTTGTTTTATCAAAACAAATTTATTGTTTTGTGTGGTTTATCTAATTGGTTTCTTCAAGCAAGAATTAAATTTATTTGAATAAATCACAATAATCTAGAAGATTCATTTTGGGTTAATAAGAAGAGCTTGGTAATTAACTTCCTAGCACATTTATGCAAGTCATAGACACCTAAAGTTCCAAACAATTTGAGTTACAACCAAAAGGAGAAAACATATCATTCCATATCTTGAGTCCATTACCTAGTAGAAGAAAGTCACTAATCATCTCCACCCCAAAACAATATTTTGTAAAAAACTTTTCTATACATCTTAATTTTTTTTTGTTGGAGTAAGAGTAGCTTAGTTAGATTTTTATTTTCATTGTCTATTTCAAAACCTCATGATAATATGAAACACATTGATAGAAGATGATTTAATTGAAAAATTATGATCACATGAGGATGATTTAATTGAAAAAATTGTGAATCACACAAACTATCTAAATTTATATAAGGTTTCAATTTTCTTAATTACCACCAATCATTCCTAAAGAACAAACAATCATTGGTCATAAAGGTACACCCACCTAGGCATAATAGAGCCTAAAGAGTAGGGAATTCTAACCATCTTGGTTGATTCTATTCATTGGTCATATCACTTGTTCAACTTGATCCTAACCAGATAAATTGCTTCTGTGATGTAGATCTTGGGAATTTCAAGATCAAAAAGTCACAACCAGAACTGCAAAACATAGAACTAATTAGTAGAGAAGCTCAACATGATGATACTGGTGTATGGAAGATGTATTTTGATGGGGCATGCAATAAAAATGGAAATGGAGATGGGATAATATTTATTTCACCCTTTGACAAGACATTTAAATATTATTTCATGCTAACATTTGAATGTACTAACAATACAGTTGAATATGAAGTGTTGTTGCTAGGTTTGAACATTTCTACAAGTCATGGGATTAAGTTAGTAGTTTTTGGAGATTTTGAGCTGGTTGTCTCTCAAGTTAGAGACAAGTATTTATCAAAAACCAAGAGATTAAAACAATATAGAAATTCAGTTTGGGACTCCATTGAATTATTCGATGCATCCTTAATCAACTGGATTGAAAGGTCTAAAAACATAATGGACGATTTCTTGGCTAACATGGCTCTCAAACAAGATGATATCACATTAGCAGGCATTGCTAAAGTTGAATTCAAAACAAGACCTTCCATCCTAGATAATATATACAATTGGTAGGTATTCAATGATGATGATAATATGATCAAATTCCTCCACTGTATTGATCAATATGAGGGTATGTGTAGGATCATTATGGAAAGAAAAGGCCCTTAAGTGGCAAAAAAATTAGAAAAATTAGAGTTAGGAAACTTGATGTAAAAGTTTGAATAAGTTATCTATATTATTTCAAAAATATGTAAGAATAGAATCTGTAGAAAATTGAATGTAGTTTCTAAACTACTAGGTTTGTTTAAAAATAAAAAATCTATTTGGTGAAAATTTGAAATTTCAATGCAGTGGTACTTAAATTTTAGGGAAAAAATAAGAAATAGGTGTATGTCTGACCACTCTAACCACAATAAAATGATAATTATTTTTTATAATATTTTAGATATACGTAGAGGACTCATGCCCCGATGTGATGCATATTTTTTTGTAATTTTTTTCCAAGTAAATAATTAATTATGAATTTTTTATTACAATTTTTTTAAAAATATAAAAAATCGTATGTCTGACCACCTTAACTTGGTCAAAACTTCATGAAATTCAATTTTACTTTTTTTAATCCTATAGTATGTGAAGCATAGAATATGACACATGTTTTGGATTCAAAAAATGTGATACCGTTTGAAAACTATAAATGTTTTTCAATCAACCTATCAATTAGGACTTTAGTCATAATTTGAATAGAAAATGAATAATAATTACCTATTAAATTCAAAGTAAAGCATAATTTATATTAGTGGAAAGTTAAGAATTTCCTTTAAAAACCCTCTTCATTTCATCAATTTTGGGTAAAAAAATAGTCATCAGCCACATACCCATCATATTGCCACTTTTTAGCCCATCATGATCCTGATATACCCATGAGTCCCAAGTGATAAATTTCAATGCATTTGCAGAAAAGATGGATGGAAAAGAAACACTTTTTAGATAGGAAGTGATGCAGCTCAAAATGAACAAAATCCCAAAAGGACTTGTGGCATTAGGAAGGGTATTTGACGGACATGACAGGTTCAATCTAAAACCTACACCTGTTAAACAGTATGATGTTGAGGAAATTAACCTTGGAACAAAACTTGCCCACAAGAAAGTGTACATTGGCAAGAAAATTAGTCCCAAAGAAAGAGAGATGCTTATAACCCTACTCTGAATATATCAGCATGTTTTTTCCTGGTCATATGATGACCTCAAAGCATATAGAGAAGATCTCTTTCAACATGAGATTCCATTAAATCCTGATGCTAAACCTTTCAGGAAAAAGTAGTGACCCATAAACCCTACTTTGGCAGATGCAGGAAGAGCTTTTGAAGTTAAGGGATGGAGGCATCATTAAACCAATTAGTAATTCCTCTAGGGTATCTAATATGGTACCTGTGAGAAATAGTAATGAAGATATAGGACTATGTGGATTTTAGTTCTAATCCTAAATATGACATCACTTAAAGACAACTACCCTCTACTGAACATGGAGGCAATGTTACAAAGAGTGATTGAATGTGATCTTCTATCTATGATGAACGGTTTCTTAAGATATAATCAGGTAAAATTAAAGGAGTCAGAGTAGTATAAAACTACTTTCACCACACCTTGGGGAACATATATCTATGTAAGAATTCCTTTTGGTCTTACTAATGTTGGGGAAACATTCCAAAGGGCCATGGATGTGGCCTTTGTAGATTTGATCAACACTATAATGGTGGTATATTAGGATGATCTGATAGAATATTCTAAGAAGGCCGAAGATCATTGCACACATTTGGAAAATATCATCATTAGAGCACAAGAATATGGTATCTCCCTAAGCCCAAAGAAGTGTCATTTTGTTGTCATAGAGGGAAAATTATTAGGGCACATTGTCTCAAAAGATGGAGTATGAATTGATCCAGAGAGGGTGGAAGCTATTGACAAAATTCTCATCCCTAAGACTGTAAAAGCTATTCAATCCTTCTTTGGAAAAATCAACTTTGTTTGAAGATTTATTTCAAACTTTGCAGAAATTGTGAAGCCAATCTCAAAGATGCTCACAAAGGGTGCAAAGATTTACTAGACAGAGGAAACCATTGATGCTTTTGTTTCACTTAAAATATCAATCAAGGAAGTTCTTGTACTAAAATCCATAGAATTTGAAAAACCCTTCAAGATATTCTCCTTTGCATCATTCCACACCATAGCATCTGTGATGTTACAAAAGAAAAGTGATAGTTATGAGTAGCCTTTTTCCTTCTTCAGTAAGTCACTACAAGGAGCAGAATTGAAGTATGACATCACTGAGAAGTAGGCTTATTCCATGATAAAAGAAGTTAAGGAACTTAGGCCTTATTTAGTGGGGGATAATTCATTTCCTATGTTTCAAATGCTATAGTGAGAGATTTTTTCTCAAAAACAGAGGTGACTGGAAGAAGGAGTCATTGGATTAACTGTATCTAAGAGTTCAACATCAACATCCAAATTGCTAAATTAGTGAGGGCGCATGGACTAGAAAAGTTGATGGATGAATCAAACCTAGAAGTGGTACAAATTTTCACTACTGAAGGGGAAGAAACTTGGATATCAAGCATAGAAAACACAAAATGGTACATAGATATTGCATTCTATCTTAAACACCTGAAATGTCTAGAAGGATTAAATAATAACTAGAGGAGAACACTGAAGCTTCATGCATCAAGGTATTTCTTTATGAATAGAGATTTGTATTATAAGAATAAAGATGGTGTGTTTCTGCTATGCTTGGATGAAACACAAGAAAAACATGTCATGAAGGAAATGCATGATGGTGTATGTGGAGGACATTTTTCAGCCAAGAACACAACACATAAGATACTAAGAGCTGGATATTATTGGCCTAGGGTTTTCAATGATGCATACAATTATGTACAAAATTGTGAAGCATGCTAGATATTTTCTACTAAACTACAATATCAGAGAATTGCTATTAAGACCTATGTAGGTAGAAGCCCCATTCCATTAGTGGGGAATTGATTTTATAGGCGAGATTGTAGATAAATCTAGCAGAGGGCATAAGTGGATCCTAGTAGCTACTGAATTCTTCACAAAATGGATAGAAGCCATACCAAAAAAGTAGACTACTAGTAAGGTTGTACTAAATTTCCTATTGGAGAGCATCATCACCAAATTTGGAGTACCTGTAAGGCTAATAACAAAAAATGGTATGCATTTTAGATCAGAGGAATTCAAAAGGTTATGTGAATCATATGGTATAATAGTTTCACATACTTCCCCATATCACCCCCAAGAAAATGGATAGGATGAGTCTAGCAATAAACGTATTATGAATATAATCATGAGGATGCTAGACACTAATAAGAAGGCATGGGCTGAGACTAGTATTCTGAGCAGATAGTATCACAATAAAGAAGGCTACTAAAAAGTCTCCTTTTGAGTTGGTATATGGGACCCAAGCTAGGATGCCTTTACAAAACCTTTTACCAATATGCAAGTTCATATTACAGGGAGACTTAGACGTCTCAAAACCTATGGAGGATAGAATGGAACAATTAGAAAATTTGGATGAAGTCGGGAATCTTGCACAAGAACATAATCAAAAGTTGCAGTCATAGATGAAGTGCCTATTTGATAAGAGAGAAAAAGAAAGAAAGTTTCAAATAGGGGATATGGTTTTCATGTGGAATGCTAGGGGGAAAGAGAAAGAAAATCATGGGAATTTTGAAGCCTTATGGCTTGGGTCATTTATCATCACTGACAAGCATGGAGAAGACTCTTGCTATTTGCAAAACATGGCAGGAGAAATTCAATAATTGCCAGTGCATGGACAATTCTTGAAGCATTTCTTTTCTTAAAAGAAATTTTATTCCATGCACAGTAGTTTTAGGACCCCATTTTTTCCTTTTTCTTTACCATCTAACCCATGGTCTGCATCCCAAAGTAGCTCTAAATTCTTGCAATGACCTCACAACCATTCATCCCCAATCCGAGCTACTGTTGGAACCAAAATTCACCCCCAAAATTTTATCAATTTTAGCCACCTCAGTATGAGCACTCTATTTTACACTATATACATCCATCCTCAAAATTATCATTTCTATGTAAATAAGCCTAAAATATTACAACTATAGTCTCCCCCACCCCATTCCAGTAAAAATAATTATCACTCAAAAAATTATCATTCCCATAGTTGTTGCCTTAAGTCCACCACTAGGAATCCATTTTGCCAAGAAAATTCCATTTCGAGGAGAGTTTCACTACAGTCTCCATGATAAATCAACAATGAAGCCAACATAAAATATCAACGAGACCACCACGCCTCAAAGTGACATAGTCAGATGTCTCTCCAACGACCCAAAAACTAATCTATCGAAGAGACTTGGGTATCTTGGAGTGAGAAGTCATCTTGTTTGTCAAAAAATACATTGCAAAAATTTTGATATGCTAAGAGTACTGAATCATTTTGGCATTTAGGAAACAAAAAAATCTCTCAAACATTGAGAGATTATTATATAATAAATGATGTACAATTGGTGAATTTAAAACTGGGTGAGTACAATAGTGATTTTGAAGAGACATCAATGTATTAGGCTGAGAAACGAGGAAGTCTCTTTGACACCATGAGAACAACAAGAAATAGAATGTCGAAGAGACAAAATGGCGTCAAGAAGACATTGACAAAAGTATCTTCGATCCCTCAACAATAGGAACATGGCAATAAGGAAATACTTTTGAAGAGACTATGGGACAAAGAAAGATAATGACAAGTCTCTTAGACACCCAAAAAAAAAATTACAAGAGATATCATAGAGGAAAAATCACATTGAGAAGACATAAAAGGGTCTCTCCAAGGCACCAATAAATGAAAGAATATTGGTATGTCTAGGAGACATAGGCTTATCGAAGGGAGATGGTCATAGGTCTCGCTAACATCTTGATAATGAACATGGAAAAAAGAGAAGCAGTGGAATCCTAAATTAAAGTTCCTGGAAAGACTTTACAGTATCGAAGAGAAACACTCAAATGTCTCTTGGACAAGGAATTAGAAGGCATGAAACCATATCAAAGTAAGAACAAGATATTGATGATAGTATGATTAAAGTATCTTCGACATGGTGAAATGATTTCTCACCTAGTTGACATGACTAGTGAGGTTGTCGAAGAGATAACTGATATTAATACTACTATTAATTAGAAAGGTGGTGTGAGTGTCATTTATGAATCAGAGCTGGTGGAAGTGTGCTAAATCTTGATATATCTAACTTGTAAGATCTTGAAATCTCAAATGAATTGCAGCTGAAAATTGAGAATGCGAGGTTGGGTGATAGTGAGAAGTTCATAAATGACAACATTAATTCAAGTAAGTATTCAAGGCCCAGTTGAAGATATTTTATCAAATTTTATTTGAAGTACAATGCAGATAGGGTTTTAAACATGGAAAGAACACTAAAAAAATCAAAGTGAAAAGGCAGAAAACTAAGACTAGGCCACTAAATCAAGATCTAATTGAACAATGTTCTTGTTCTAGGCTGAAGTCTAGGAGGACAGCCCAATTGAACCTTTCATGTGAGAAATTGGAAGATAAACATAAAAAACCTTGGAGAAGTGTGGACACCATAGAGAGGCTATGACTTGTTTATATACCATTATAGGAAGAAGTACAGGAATAGACCTGTATCAAACCATGGACCATGAACTTGGAAAAGATTTTGATTCCCAATGTATTTGTCAATGGGGAACTAGTTAAGGTGTTAACTAAAAACAATAACCCTAAAACAAGTTTAATTAATTTTCATGATGGCTCATAGTTTATCCTCATAACAAGAGATTGCATTGATATGGTCTTTCAACTAGACACATCCAAGAAAATGAAACTAAGAATAAGGGATCTCTTGGAAGAGTATCAAACCATGGAAACAAGCTACAAGAGATCGCGGTTACCTTTGCATGGACCTAGGGATATGGGAAACTAGCATAAAATATTCTCTAGTGATGAGAAACCCCCATTTTTTGTAGATTTATTTGAAGAGCACTATCAGTATACCTATTATTCAGCTGGCTAGGTATTATGAGTAGTTTCCCCTGCTACGATGGCCATAGCTCCCATGGTTTTAGCAGTAGATGTCTAGAGCCAAGATGCTAGGTTGTATGATTATGTAGAGTACTTATTTGAGGTTATTAATGCCTCACTTGTCACTATCAACAACAATAGTGATGCTATCAATTTCAAACAATACTCCCTTCTCATGCATATGATATTATATAAGGGACAAGCATTGGGAATGTGGGGAGAGGAATTAATGATCAAAGATTTGGATAATGATGAAAATATAAGACCAATTCAAATTTGGACCTCAATATGGGATAATAGATGTGGGAGGTCCCACTATTTGTATTTTCATGAGTATTTTGTGAAACCCCTATACAAATTTCTTTACCATAATTGTGATTAAAACTTGTCCCTAGAGATACAAATATTTCTCTAACCAAAGGAGAAAAACCATGAATGAAAGATAAATCGCAACTGGGGGGGACTGGTATGTATTTGAAGATTACACCTTAGTAAGAGTATATGGATTTGAGGTAGCTCCAACCTTGCTGCCTAAAATAGTGCCTGGCAGAGTTGCATACTTGGAAATTGTGAGGCAATTGGCCTATTTAGACTATATGCACCTCAAGAGCTATGGAAGACAATCTCTCATGCCTTCTACTTTGTGTTTTGGTGACTTTACCATCATTTTTTATAAAGGTTACTATTCAATTGGAAACAAAATAGATTATTATGGCATGTCACTAGGAAGTAAGAGGGAGAAGTTTGACCCTGAGCATTTTATTCATAATGCCAGGATGACACAAAAATTGAATAGATATGAGAATGTGTTTTCCATAGATGATGTTATTATAAACTATGATGAAACTCAAGCAATGATGAGAAAGTTTACGTAGAATACAATATTTATGGAAGAAGCATGGAGGAAGGGCCATAACCCATCATACATAGATGCCTTTCATGGAATATTGGATCCCATGTACATAATTAGGTAGTTTATTTTGCATCAAGAAGAGTTACCCAAAGATGTACTAGTTGTAGCTTTTGAGAAAAGGAGAGGTTCTTGTTCAAGAAGAAAAAATAAAAGTATTGAGCCCTTGAGTCATTCATCACCATGATCCACTCCATATGTCAGTTTCTCAACTGATACTCCTATCATAATCAAAGATGACATTGAATAAGAGAATGAGGTCACACAGATCACTGCTCCTACCATTCCCAAGTATGAAATACCACCAAAGAGGAGTGTGATCACCTTTGAGGCCTCTAATAAACAATCAGATGATGTAAGACATCATGCGAGCCAATAGTTCATTGTAGATTATGCATTTTTTCAAACTCCTAAATTCAAGAATTTCATTTATGAATGCAAGGGAAGAATGATAAGATAAAAGATAAAAGAGATCAGCCCTGGGAAAGAAGCAAATACCTTAAAAGAACTCCAAGATGAAGTTAATAAGGAAATGGAAAAAATCACCCTTGAAAGAGGATGATCATTGCTACAAGAAGTTGGGTTCATGCTTCTTCTAGGGTGGGACATTAGCTTAGCCATATTATTTGAAAATTTCATGAAGAGAGAAAAAAAAAGACTTGCAATTGATAGATGATGCTAGTGATAAGATCTACACAGGATCAAGGTATAATATTGACAATACCACCTTATAGATTTGGGACCTTTACCCACCAGGAAAGAGGCCATCTCTTATTGATAATCTTGATCAAGTCTTTGGCCACCTTCTAGTATAAAGAATAAGGGATACATACCCTATTGAAATGGTTAAACTAAATGTAAATGTTCCTAAGTTTACCAAGGATCAGATTGAGAAATTAATCAAAGATAATAAGGGGTTGATCAATAAAAATGAAAGATTGAAGCGAGATATGATCAATTACAGAGATAAATTACCATCCTCTTCAAGTCTTTACTCACCACTAGTGGAGCGTGAAAGGAGATTGCTTGAAGCAATGTCTGAGACTACATATTGGAAACACAAATATGAAATAATCCAAAAAAAAAAGGAGTTAAAGAAAGAATAAAAAACTAATACATTTGAGATAGTATTAGAATTGATCTGCAAAATATTTTCCAAGATGTTTGAGAATTCTAACAAGGTCTGGATTATCCATAGTAAGAAATTTTAAGCTTTCCAAGAGCATGGTAGATTAAGCAATAGAATGAAGGAAGTAGAGGCACAAATAAAAGTCAAAGGGGTTGGTGGTGAACGTATGCTTCAATAATTCCAAGAGTTGGTGAAAATGCATGATCATTCCACAATGTACTTACATAGGAATTGAGTGACTTCAATCAACCATTAATCATGGCCCTTCCAAACTTCTTTGATGAAGGAGAATTGAAGGATCAAGATGTGTGGAAAGATGAGATCTCTCAGTGTTTTCCAATGGCACTAGATGAATTCAATGATTAGGAGGAGGGGCTGGAAAAGAGACATGTATAATTAGGATGAATCTTTGATCTAGAGTATGTAATGAAAGACATTATCAATAATGAAGACAATTATGCAAAGTCAGGGTATATAGAACACTTAACAAAGATCAATTTGTTTATTGCACATAAGAAATGAGGAATACAAGGTAATGGAGCTTCACATTATCTGGTGCACTATCATGGAGTATGGACCTTGAATAGATCTTCAATGATCATGAGTTTCTATTGAAGATTAACAGATCATGGTGCATCTACTTGCGAACTTCAAAATATTTCATCTTTTATGTTTAATGATGTTTGAAACATTTTAGCTAGAAAGCAATGCAAATTTTTGTAAAGGGCCTGAAACTTGTTTCTTCCTGCATATAAAATGGGATACCATGTCCTGATAAAGATATAGAATATGATTATCATTATAGTAGTATTATTAGAAGCATATCATTTCACAAAAAGAAGACTATCATATATAATGTTCATCATTTTTGAAGTAATATAAAAGGATGGAGAAAGATACTCAATTAATGTTTGAATACTGGTGTCGATTGTTTGTTGTCATTATCTGATTATTTGGTTGTCTCCAATTTACTACTTCCATATTATTTAAATTGATGTGCAAAAATCTTGATTTATCCAAACACATTTGTCATTCTGGTGTGGTTTCATTGATTGGTTTCTTTCAAAGAATTAAATATCCTTTTAATAAGATCATAGTAATTTGGGAGTGCTATTTGGATTGATAAGAAGAGTCATATAATCACTAAAGTTGTCATACTATCTCCAACTTGGTTTTATCTTGTTATTCAAATCATAAATCCATTTTTATTTGTTAGAACACATTTGTTATTTCTATGTGATTTAATTGACTGGTTCCTCTAAAGGATCAAAATTCCCTGTTGATTAATCGCAATAACCTGATGAGAATCATCTGGATTGATAAGAAGAGTATGATAATTACATTCCTGTATGTTTACACAAGGTGTAAAAAATCACAAGTGCCAAACAATTTGAATTGTATCTAGTTAGTAGGTCATACATCATTCACATCTTGACTCCATTAGACCAATAGTAGTAGACACTATTCTTACCCATCTCATTTTAAAATCCCATAAAACCTTATTTATACCTTCACATTTGAGTTTCAACATTAGGAGTAGGAGTAGTAAATAAGACTTCATCTATTCCACATTTCATGCCATTGTGGGTAGATAATCAAAACCATATTAAGTCAAACATCTTGCTCAAATCTGCTTCAATTATTAAGCTCCACCCACCTAGGTTTAGCAGAGCCTGAAGTGTAGAGAGTCATCAAACATATGGGTTAAATCTATTTGTTAGTTCAAAAATGTTGTAAGTCTAACCATAGATCCTATCATCCTCTTAGAATGTACAACCTGCATTTTTGAGACCTAACAGGATGGAAGATAGAAGGATGGGTAGATAAGGAAAGGAGATGGACTATAGCATGATGGGTGGACAAGGTAGATGGATGTGGATAGGATGCATAGATAAGGAAGGTAGATCAAGAGGATAAGGAATATAATAGTATATGGATGACGAGAATGTATTCCAAGTGGTGTCCAAAGCATGTATATATGTTTCCCCCTATATATACCAAGATCACTAGGAGGATGGAGGGATTGGGATAAATGGGATAAGTTGGGGAGGATGTTGAAGATAAGTGCGATGGAGGAGATGTATGAAGGGGATGAAGTTTCCCCCAAGTGTGGAAGTAAATTGGATGGGGGATTTACACATGACACTTATTTTCTAGGTTTTCATCATGGTACTTATCCAAGATGCTTATTTACCAAGTTTTCACCATTAGACAATTTTTTTCTCTTTATGTTTATTTTTATTTATTTTTGGATTATTTTGGATTTTTTGTAGAGATGGATGATAATAGTGATGTGGATAAATGGATTTGGAAGATATGTGAAAAGAGGATGAATGAAGGACTCAAGCATCAAGTTCCATATGAGGTAATAAGAGCCCATGTGAGGAGTGACTATTGGATGTTGGTACAACCTTATTAGGATAGATGGATTATGCAATGGAATGGATTAAATGGGTTTGATGTGGGAGATATGTGGGATAATGGATGGGATGTTGGAAAGTGCATGGATGGAATGATGGGCTAGATGTGTGATGGGGGGAATGTTTTCAGGACTAACATTGGAAAATATGGTGGGGGATGTGGAATGAAAGGAGGATTATTGGAAGGAGAATGTTGGGATGGTGAATTTTGGGACATAAGGACCCAAAAAAATTTAGGAGATGAGGATTTGTATGATTAGCTTTTCAATCAACAACTTTGGATGTCATTATGGATTTTTCATTTGAGTTCCTTGCATCTTTTTTCTTTGGGATCCATATGGTTTTTATTTTTGCATTGGTGGGCCTATGTGGCCTTTGGTTTGATTTGGATTTTGGATTTGATTTTTCTTTTCTTCAACATGTCATTTTAAGGGGACATGGGGAGATTTAGATTCATGTGAATGTTTAGACTTATGCATTTGTACTTTAGCATTTAAAGTGCTTCTAAAAGCAATAAGTTTTGTATGAGGAGATTGATGAGATGTAGACAACATGAATGGAATGGTAGAGGTATGATTTTGGAGATGATGTGTGGATGGAGGATGTGTAGGTATGTGCCTTTGTTGATCCTAAGTAGGGAACACAAGAGTGGCATGTTTATGATGGTTGATATGGATAGGTGATTGATGGATATACAATCCTAAAATGGGCTTAGTATCTACAGGATGTGTGATGGTGGATGGAGGGACATGGGGACCCAAAATAGACATAGTAGATGAAGGATGGGTGATGGTGGATGGAAGAAAATAAGGATCCAAAATGGATTTGGAGAATGGAGGAATATGGATGGTTGTTTTGAGGTGATATGATGGAGGGGGATGGTTACAAATGGTTTATTGGAGTCATGGGAAGAGCATATTATTCTTTTGGAAGAGGCTCATTGAGGCTGTATGGAGGTTGTACCAAATTTTTTAGACTATGATTCTTGAGATACATAACCAAGACCTTGTGCATGTGGGTTTTCTTTGACATAGATGGGCTTTAAAATACCTTGCTCATGAAGGCCTAAACCTTTTCCTTGATATTTCATAGCCTTGAGCATTTGATCTATGGTGGGATGCTTATTATTTTGGAAGCATGATGCAAGTCCATTATTAGGTGGAGGAGGATGGGTGGTGTATATAATTTTTTCTTCTTCTACAATAAAACCATAATGGAAAAATGTAAGAGGACCAAGGAGATATGGAGGTTATGATAAAGGATAATGAGATGGATTGATTGGATATTGAGTGACAAGGGGATCATGGGATGGAGTGGATGAGGAACTATGATCATGATATGGAGTGGATGAGATGGTAGGATTTTGATGTGGATGAGGGGATATGTTAGTATGCTTTTGATCAATCTCTTTGCATGCTTCAACTTGTGTGGGTGGCATGATGATGAAGGAGTGTTGTATGGAATCCTTAGATGGGGGAGATAGAACAATGGAGGATCCATACATTTCATGGGAGTGGATTTTGGTGCTACTAGGAGTAGGGTTAGTGGATTGGATTTTGGTGTATTCAATGGGTTGGGTGGCTCTAGGATTAGAATATGGGGAATCAATGGATTTGGTGGATTTGATGGTTTCAATGGTTTGGGTAATGTTAGGAGTGGGAAGTGGAATGATAGGTGTGGGATGAAGAAGGGTCTCATCACTAATGACCATGCATGATGGAGTGAGATGGGATGGATCTATGACTTCAAGGTGTGGATTTGGGGATGTCTTCTTTATCATGATTCCTTAGATGACATCTGGAATAAGATACTTGCATATTGTAGGCTTGTATTGGGGGATGGGAATAGATGAAGGATTATGAATGGGTAGAGGATTAGGATTATGGATTAGAGGATTAGGATTAGATGGAGGATAAAGATATAATGGATTGGAGGGAGGATTAGGATATGATGGAGTGGAAGATGGAGTGTCATAGGAGGATATGGATGGTGGATTAGGATAGAAGGACATGGATGGTGGATTAGTATAGGAATATGTGGATGGAGGATTGATGTTGGAAAAAGTGGATGAGGAATTAAGGTAGGAGGATTGGGATGGTGGATTAAGGTGGGAAGATTGGGATGGTGGATTAGGATAGGAGGATGTGGATGGTGGATTAGAATCATGTATTGGAGGATATTGAGATGGAGGATTTGGAATAGGGGTGAAGGTGATTGTGTTGTTGTGAAAAGATGGAGGTTGGGATATGGTTAGAGGAGAAGATGGAGGTGTGAATATTGAATGACAGGGATATGTGGTTGATAGATAAGAGGGATATGTGGATGATAGATAAGATGAAGACATGGATGGGGGAGGTAATGTATTTCACTTGTCAAAGGTAGCATAAGGATTGTTAGTGGGTGTGGATGAAGACATGATGGGATAGCTTGGAGGAGTGATTGGATTTTGGAAAATAGTTGGTCAATGATTACTAGTGATGATAGAATCAAGGAGATCTATTTCATACTCATCTTGGTAAACAAGACTTTCAATGTAATCTTCAATTTAATTGGGATCTCCTTTGACTACTATTTTTGGTTATGATGAAGGTGGATAAGGGTTCATGATATTGGATTCGATGGATATGGATTGAAAAGATGGGGATAGATGATTAGAAGGAAAGGAGAGATCATGAAAAGATAAATAGAATGTATTAGGAGAACATGGAAGAAGGGGTCTTAATATTTATTTCAATATTAGAATATTTTAGATGTAGATGGACTAAAGCTCAAATTGGGATGTAGATTAAGCTCAGATTGGGATTTGATTTAAGCTTAGATTAGGATTGTATTTAAGCTTAAATTAGGATGAAATTTAAGCTCAAATTAGGATGATTGAAAGATATGGTGTGAGGGGATCCTAAGCTCAAGGATGTAGCTAAAATTATGGGATGATTGTTATTGGATCAAGGATAGGTTTAGCTAACCCCTTGCTCAAATGGGATGATGTTGTGGAAAACATTGATAATGATCGATAAGATGAAATTGATTGTTTGGAGATGGATATGAAGAGGAAAATGATTGGATTATCATTTTGGATTGAGGAAGATATAGGCTAATTGTGATAGGATGGATTGACTCTCTAGATTTTGGATGGAAAGTGGATTTTACCAAGAATAGAGCACAATCACCTTTGTAGGTAGTGGAAATGCCTAAGTGCAAAAAATCCTATCTAGGACATAGGATCACCTATCTACAGATATGTACAGACAGTATGATAGAAAGATAACCCCTATGAGAAGTGAGATCGCCTATGTAGGGATAATGTATGGATGAGGAGGTGTGGAATTAGATGTGGAATTTCCTCTATGAAAGGTGGATTCACCTAACAAGGAGAAGGGTGGACTCAAGATCCCCTCTAGAAGAGGTAGGATCACCCAAGGGATGAAAAAGGTATACAAATGACTCGAATGGGTTTGCTCCTTTGGGGAACAAGATCACCTATCTAAGGGAATCTACATACATGGGGAAAAATCACCTCTCAAATAAGTAGGATTGCCCAAAGGGAAAGTAATAGATGAGTGAATCCGCCTATATATGAAGCGGATTCACCTATCAGGGCTAATTAACTGGACATAATAGAGAAAGATGCGGGGTAGCCCATCATAGGGCAGGATCACCCATTGAAAGTGTGGATTCACCTATGTAAGAAGTGGATTCTCCCCTAAGGAATGGATGGACTATGACAAAGGACAAAAATAGCAAATAAGAAGATAGTGGGAAAAGACTTAGACTAAAGACATGCACTGGTATCACACAAGAAGACACAACTGCACATGAATAACCCTAGAGTTATTTAAGAGGGTTTACAAACTTGATGTAGGCCCCCCACCTCGAGGGGTTAATACTCCATTATAATTGGGTGGAAGCACCCTTTCTTGTGAAAGTGGATAGGTAGAAATTCAATGGCATAGGGTCATCAATAGATGCCATGGGCTAACCTTCTCTCTCTCCTCGAGAACTATCATATTTCACCATTAGTATTTCTATCTCGACCTAAGGGAGTATGTGGTGAGTAACTTTAGGGTACGATCCATATCCCCTACACAACACCAAGCCATGACTAAAACATGGGTCTTAAACTAGGCTATACAGGATATCTCATGAGTCCTCAATACACTAGGAGGGTTTGTGAGGCACAACCATGAACACTAGCCTATCACAAGTGTGGATCAGGAGCACTAGTGAGGTATTGGAAACTCAGACCAACCCTTCACACCTAACTAGGAATCACCCTAGTATTAGTGCTCTGCTAGACACAACGTGATTAGATTGGGGTACAAATTTAGTTCTCCCCCCTTTATATACCCCATCAATACATGTGGTTGAGATCATCCCCCAAGTGATGAAATCATAGGCAAGTCTCCTAAAGGGTAGGAAATGCAAGGAATTTTTGATCCATGAGCTTGCATAAGGTGAAAGGGGAGAGCATACATGCAAGCTAACACTCCTAGGTAGACTGAATTGGACTAGAATGAGTTACAATTTCTGATCCCTAGGATCATCATACGGTGCAAGGGGAGAGCATATGTCAACAAACCACTCTCGAATATAGAAAACAATGCAAATTGACTCTTTAAGAAATCAAAGTGTGCCTAGATTAGTATGAAAAATATACTCACAACTTGTCTTCAACCAATCATCCTACAAAAGATAATTTAGTAGTTTAATCCACCTGTCTTTGATGAATGAGAGAAAGTTACACAAAAAGATGATTAGATGCAAATAAAATGATGAAATCAAATGATGGTTAGCCCAAGGGGGGGAACACCTAACCCAACAAAAAGGGAGTTGTGGGAGGACAGTTTGATCCCCCACATAAATGGGGCTAGAGGGTGGAGCCCCTAGAGATTTTTTTTTTGATAAAGAAAAGTATAAAACGATGATAATTTTATCAAAAATTGATTTTTTTATACCTTTTTTAGACCACATAGATTCGCCTTTGTAGGTAGCAGATTCACCCTTGTAAGTTGTAGGTTTTCCCCTCTAGAGTGCAGGTTCACCCCTCTAGAGTGTAGGTTCACCTCTGTAAGCAGGAGCGGATTCACCTCTGTACCTAGTGCAGTCACCCATTCAAGTCATAGGTTCGTACAAATGCAGGATCACCTATCTGGAAAGAGGCAGATGCACTTCACCTATCTTGATGTGGGTTTTCCTGTTTGAATGCAAGTTCACCTCTATAGCTAGACAAATTCACTTGTCTAGGTGGATTCACCCTTGGAAGCTTGGTTCTAGATATTCGACCATGAATTCACCTATTTGGAGGAGGGGAAAATGCACAATCACCCATTCAAAGAGAAGGTTCACCCCTATAACTAGGTGGACTTGTCCATCTAGGTGGGTTTTCCTCTATAAGTAGAAAATGTTTGAACCTGCAAAAACCAACCAATAAAAAATGTCAAGGACCCATGACATGGGTCCCATTGGGTGTTCTATAAATGTGTGCTCCTTCAAGATTTTGATAGCATAATAAGTTAATTTTTCTTTATTTGATCATAAAATGGATGCAAGATGGCTACGGTGATTGAAGGCTTGAGAGATTAAGATTGTTAAAGTGTTGTTGTGATTGAATGAATGTTTGTGTGAAAAATGACTAAGTCTTTTAGTCATTAGCAAGAGGGGAGGTGAATGAATGGACAAGATTGAGTCTTGGAAGAGGATCAAGGGTTGATATCAAGAGTTGACCAAAAGAATTAAACATTCCTTTTTAACGTGCATGAGAATGATAAAAGGAATTAAAAATTCCTTAGGGACATGGGGTGAATAAAAAGGAATTTATTATTCCTTCGAGAAAGGGAAGAGGAATTAAAAATTCCTCTAAAAAACTTGGATGAATAAATGGAATTTAAATTTCCATTGGAAAGGAAATGGGGATTGTAAATGGAACTAATAATTCTATTAGGGGTGTTGGAAGAATAAAATGGAATTAAAAATTCTATTGGGATGTGGGTAGTATTTATTAGGGGGTTGACCATGGGTTACATTAGGCTAATTAATGGATGATTAGAGGAAGGTTAGGTGGTTAAGAGAGATTAGGATCCCACTTGCATTTTATGGAGGATGTGACACCTCCCTAATCAATGATTAGGAATGTGCACATCCTTAATCAAGGATTAAGCAAGGGGGGCATGAGGCTATTAAATAAATAGATTATTTATTTAATTTTTTGAGGAAAGGGATAAGGAGTAAAGTATTTAATTATTTAATTAAATACCTTAGGGATCTAGAGGACTTTAGGGGTATTAATTAAATAATAGAAATATTACTTAATTATTGTGGATAAGAGGATATTTAGACAAAAAAGGGGTGAATTGACAAAATGAAAGTGGTCAAATTTAGGTGTCTACAATATCCACCACAAAACATCTAAACTTGAATTAGGTCAGAAAAGAAAAGGATAAATAATTAAATTAAATGGTTGGCCAGAAAAACATAATACGGTCCAATCTAGAAGATAGAGAGGACCAAAAACACTCTTAGTACTTCTCCCAATGTGATTTGAAAGCATTTACATGTAGGCACACATCAACTAAAGTCAACATCAAGGAAACATGTGGATTAAATGTTGAAGAACATAAAGTTAGTCGGCCCATAAACATACTTTGTATTGAATTAACATGATATAGTCCTAAGTAGGATAGGTTAGGACCAAAAACTATCACATCACATCTTGCATTGCTGGTGTAGCCCCCTAAGCACACAATGTAAGCAAAAGCCTTGTTAGCTAGATGTCCATAAATATCCCAGAGAGCCAACTCAAAACACAATACAATACAAAAGAAGCCAATTAGCAATGTGTGGATCACATGGGGATGTTCCTTGAACATCCAACAACCCTACACTTCTTCCATATTATCATGCCACCAATAGCCACTACAAATCAAATAGGAATAGAAAAATATATTCCAAAAATACAGACTACTTAATCATGAGATATAACATTAAAATATCAGCTTGCAAACAACTTCAACATATGAGATTAGAACTCAGATACTACATAGACATTGAGAGAACATTCACCAAGCTACAGGAGCAGAGACATCAATGTAGACAAATGAAATGCATTTCTTAGACTAGTTTAGACAACCAAAAACACCACCAACCTTCAAAAATTCACATAGATCTCCTTGGAAACATAGGTGAACTAAAAATATAGGAGTGTAACATCCACAAAAAAATGGCATTGAATCACAAGACCAAAGCATCAATAGTGGAGGAATGTGGAGCATTCTCCCGAAGAAACTTCAATGTAGCTTCTTGAACCAGAAACACCTAAGCAACTTGAAAAGGCTAGAACTTCCTTTCAGCAACACATACTTCCTCAGGAACATCAAGAGAGAGCATAAGACATAGTATAGACCTTCAAAAATATCTCTCCAGTATCAGTCATGCATCAAATCCATATCTTAATGCTTCTAATCCTTATCTAAATATATCATTATGAAATAAACTCTATTGATAGTAATAATGTATTTGTAGCTTGGGAAAATTTAAATTTGGAAAACATCAATCAATAAAATTAAACCCAAAAATCCTTAAGCAATAATGAAGCACAATCCTATTATAAAACTCAAAAAAACATAATGAAGTTACCCAAGTCTTTATGCCGTGGTTGAATCACCTTCATTGTTCTTCTCCATTTTTCTATGAAGTAATGAATTCCCTTAGATTTGTAACCTACAATGAAAGCCTAAAGTAAATGACAACAAAATATCAAAGAAACTAATTATCTCAATAGCATGATAGCCTATTCAATATTTTCTCAGAACCTGTTAAAATGAAAGTGATAGGAATCTTTTATAGATGAATGAAGATCAAATGGACAATTGAGATAAAAAAGGACTAATAGATGGTTTCAGATTGGACGTGATGAGCAAGGATAAGGATGAGACTGGAAGAGGAACTAAGAAAATCAATTAGTTCAGAGGGCAAGTGAATAATTAAACAATGGAAACATCATTTAATTATAGAAGAAAAGGAAAAATAATTTTTTGAATTAAATAATAATTTAATTCAAAGTAAGTGAGACAAAAAGTCAATTTAAAAAATCATTTAAATAAATATTCTTTATTTAAACATGGAAAAAGAAAGATGAGTTAATAATTAAATCTTAGAATTAATTATTTAATCATGGGAGATAAAGTGGCAATAGTTAAATAAATTATATTTATTTAATTATAAGGGACATGAATCTTAGTGATGTAATTAAATAATATTTAATTAATCAAAGGTTGAGGTGAAATGATGGAAAAATTTAATTAAATAATTAAAATTACTTAATTAATAGGAGAATGATGACATTAAAAAATTAAATTTAGTTGTCTACATTTTCCCCTCTTTGATACAATGTAGTTTATCATGTTGTGTCAAAGAAAAATATATGCCCCACTGAAAGTAGGAATGAGGAAGGATGATGAGGAAGTAGTGGTAGAGTGACAAGGAGGTAGAGGTATGCCCCCTCGACAGGACATGCGGGTTCAAAGAACATGAGTGTGCTCTCAAAATTTACAAGAGGACTAGAAGATGAAGGACAAGAGAGAGAGAAAAACAGATAAGGATGGTGAAGATGTAGACTAGAAGAAATGTTAGAGTAGAAAATATGAATGTTAGCACAAAAAAGATGGATGTTAGCACAAAAGAATTGGATGTTGAGATAGTGCTAGTTGAGATAATTTGTAGAAACATATTTTTCTATGCAAGGCTTGTGCATTTAATAATCATTAGGTGGTAAAATATGAAAAATGGACAACAAAAACCATGGTATTAATATACATAGACCAAAGTGTGCAAGGTCATCCATTTGTAAAACAGATAGTCACAAACAAGGAATGTCCTAACTCATACTAAGGGTCATGTGGCCCCAATCTTTTTGTCAAGACAAACCACAGATCTAACAATCAAATAAAAGATGAGTCACGAGATATCATCGCTCCTCCAAATCCTTCATGGGACATCCTCGAGGTGGCTAGTAACATGACCGAAGTAAATCCAAAAGAAAGAAAAAATAGACTAGAAAGGTCAACAATCATTCTGATTATTTGCTAATAAGTGTGTGCCAGTGCATTAAAGGGATGAAGTGGATGATGGGTGGACTATTTTGGCAAGGCCTAGTTTTAGGAGAAGAAACATATCATATAAGACATCAAGTTTGGCTTCGATCATTCAACAACCTGTATAAGGAAAATGACAAAGTATGATAGTGACAAGGTCTAGTTTTAGGAAAGACACATCCTATATAAGACCATTGGTTATGATCAATTTGACTGGTTTGAGTGATTTGACAAATGACTGATTTGACTTGGAGACCTGTTGCCTTATGTGTCTTGTTGATTTAGGATTTTTGTTTGAAGTTCTAATGATAATGCCATTTCTGATTTGACAATGTCTAACTTATTTTCACTGACCCGATGAACCCTAAAAGATTGACCTAGGGGGCCTCGAGGGCTTATTGACAGATGGCCTTGCCTACGTAGCAATGTGTAGAGACCTTGTACTTCAACATGATCATTGACTTTGTTTCAATGACACAGGACTGAATCATGATTTTATTTGATAACACCTAAAGGATTGACCTATGCCTTGGGGGCACATCGACAGATGGCCTTGCCTACATCTAGTCATAGAGGCAATGTAGACAATGAAAAATACTGGCATGACTGACTTTGACTCCATTTTTGGGATTTTGAAAGATATCTGAATGTTTTTGTGTTTTGACATATTTTTATTTTTTTGGATTTTTCAAATGTTTTGATTTTTTTGGATTTTTGTGGATGTTTTATTTATTTTTATTTTTCATATGTTTTTATTTTATTTTCCTTTTGAGATGATATGGGAAGTGTGGATTATGTTATTGATGATACACTATAATTACCATGAAAAATACATATGAATGATTCCTACAAGCAAGCGAGCCATCATGCACAAGAATCCAAGGATAACAATGATCTTGCTCCTAATCAAGTTGGAAACCAATTGATAGACGATGATGACGATGACAATGTTGTTTGAAATGTGAAGGAAACATCTTGAAACAATGTGAGGATGACGATTATGTGATTAAAGGATCAAGGTTTGCAACAAGGCTAGAAATAGAGCCAAGGAGTGTTTTGGATGATGCACTAGGATGCATAAAAAGATTGTATGGGTTAGACTTGTTGCATTTGGAATGACTTGGTTAGGGCTATATAGGTGATGGAAGGATTTTGGATAGGTGGATTAGAATCCTTAGACCATTGAAAAGGGAAAACCAAGTCATGTGATAGGTATGAAAGGATAATGAATTGATTTTGGTAAAATATAGGAGTCATGAGGATTATTCGATGGTAGAATTGGCATATGATCTCTAAGGAATATGTTGCATAGGAACAAGCTTTTTTTTCTCTGAGGTATGGGTTTGGATAAGGCTATGAAGGCTATGATACGATATTTCATGGATAGTGTATGACCTAAGGATAGACATGTCAAGAGTTTCCCCAAAGCATGATTTATGTTTGTACCCCAATCCTTATCAAGATCAAAGTAGGTGGGAAATGGATGGGAATGATATAGTTTAAATGAATAGATGGAAATATCATAAGAAAGTCATGGGAGATGAGACAACTTTCCCTCAAGTGTAATGGTCCACATAGATAATTATTCTTAAACATGATGCCTGTTTTCCAAGTTTTCATCATGGTACTTATCTAAAGTGCCATAAAAATGATTTTCACTATTGGAAGAAATTTTTCTCTTTACTTTTTTTTCTTTATTTTGTTTTTGGTTTCACCAAGACACCTGTTTGCTAGGTTTTCATCAAGGTAATGATTTTTTTTTTGTATTTTTTGTATTTTTTTATATTATTTGGATGGCCTTGATGCTTTTGCTGATCACTTATTGTGATGAATCCATTGATGGTGATGATGTAGAGACTGGTGTCATGATATGCCAATATTGACCTTTATGAAGTTGTTTCCTTGTCAAAATCATAGCACTTGCATATAACTGATTGATGTCATTGTGATATTTGTTGATACTAGAGTTGGACTTATTAGAATACACACATCATGATAGAGTTCTATGAGAGTTCTTACAATAAAGAGTTGTTGCCAAGATGTGACAGATTCGTGAGGTATGAATTTTGGAATGATGGATGATGGTAGATGTGGAAGGATTATTTGGACGTTTGGATGAATCACTTTTTATTTCCCAAACTTGGGATGTTGGATGTTGGAGTTTGGAATTTTGATTGGGATAGTGTTTGGAACCAACACTTTTATATGTCTTTCTTGATGACCATTTTGAAGGAGGTGGAAATTTATTATATGTGGGAGTCCTCTTTACTTGTGGCTCCACATTTTGATTAAATTTTGTATTTAGAATATTTTATTTGCTTGATCCATTTTTCTTTGGGATCCATTTTAAATTTATTTGTCCACTTAGCTTTTTGTTTGATTCAATGGCCTTTGAAATTTGATTTTAAACTTTGGACTTGTAATATATTTCTTTTTGTTTGTTCCAAATGGAAGGTTTATTCATGTTGGAATGATGGTTTATGGTGTGGATGGAAGGAGTGTTGGAAACAAACTTATGACAAGGACTACTCATGGCCTCCACTTTGATATTTGTATTAGATAAATTTTCCCCCAATATTGAGGAGGTACCACTGACATCATTTGATTCTCTAACTGAAGAATAGCCAAGGCCTTGATGTCCAAGATTTTCATAAAACTATATTGGTTCTCGGATGCTTTGCTCATGTAGACCTAATCCTCTTCCTTGATACTGCATGCTTTGACATATTCTCTTTGCGATGGGGTATTTGTGATTTTGCAAGCAAGATGCAAACCCATCATTGTGTATGTGGAGATCATTACTTAGTATTTTATCATCTCCAAGAAAGATTGCTTTGACAAAGATAGATGATCCTAGTTGATAAGATGTTGTAGCTTCATTAACATATTGGATATATTTCTAATTGGTATATTTGGTCTAATTTTGTGAATCATTGGATTCTGATGATTCTTCAAAAGATATTGATGCTTTAAGTCAATGTTGAAACCTTCCTTATGGTCATTATCATAGATTCTAGTGAATTTAGCTATAGCTTGATCATTTACAAATATGTTTAGAATAGGAGACTCTTGTTCTACAGGAAGATTATCTATGTGTCCCAGGGAGGCAAGTGTCTCATTTTGGGAAATGGCAGAGTTCAAAGTTTGGGTAGGATGAACTTCAAATGTTTGATCATGAATGGCATAAAGGTCAATGAGATATTCATTTTGGACTTCATGTTCTAGGGTAGGATCTTGGTAAAAAATAGGTGTGTTTTGGGTGACATGATTGTCTGAAAGGATTTCTTAGATGGACTTAAAGATGGGGTCATGGGGTGGACTACTTTGATCTTGACATGAAGGTGAAGTCATGATGTCATTCCTTGGGTTTTCCACTTGGCATGTGTTCTCAAGTTTAGGCAATGGAATGTGATTTTGGAGACCATGAACAAATGTATTTTCATGACTAAATGTAGGTTAGGGTGGAGTGAATAGGAATGGATTAGTGGATGATGGACTAGGATAGGATGTAGCAACTTGGAATGGACTAGTGGAAGGTTGGTTTCCATTGTCAAGGTTAGGATAAGGGTGATAAGTGGACGTTTGTTTTGTATAAATGGTATGGCTTGTGTTAAGGGACTCTTGGTAGTGAGGGTAGGTGGATGGAGGACTAGATTTCATGGGTTTTTGGTAAGAGGGACATATGGGTGGTTGACTATTGGTTGTGGGTGATTGGTATTTGGATTGGATGAATTGAATTTTGAAGTCTATGGCTTGTTGGGCTTGACCATTGTAGATTCATTGGTATTAAAATTTGACTAGAAAGCATATCAGGGTGAAGGGAAGACATGGTGGCAGATGGTATGAAACCTAAGAGATGCCAACGCAATGGAAGGTATGCACCTATGCTATTTTTTTGTATTTTGAAATAAGGTATGCCTAAATGTAATGCAACTACTTTTTTTTTTGTATCTTAAGGATGGAAGATGTCTAATGTATGCAACAAGACTAAAAGTGATAATGATAATGTTGGATGTTATGAAGTCTAAAGTGTATGATAATGCTATTTTAGGTCTAAAATGTTGTGGTAGGAGAGATGAAAATGGCTACTAGGTGATGGATACCTATAGTGAACTTGAGGGCTTAAAACACTTTTGAAAGATGTAAGAACAAGATCACCAACTAACCAAGGGTAAACCAATGTTTCAACTAGGATTGTCAAATGGCCTTTTTCTAGGACAAGTGAAAAGAGTGACAAGGTGAGTTTCCCAACTAGACTTGTGAGTAGGAAATTAGCACCAAAATGACAAAGGATGAAGTTAAAAAGTGACTTATTTGAAAATGACAATCTTTTGTTGAAGTAATGATTCATACCAAGGTATAGAGAGTTCTTCTATCCTAAAATACACAAGGTGCCAAGCTTAAACTTCTAAAAGAGGTAGCATAGTGTGATGTTGGGATATGCAAGTAATGAGGATGCCATGGTACCTAAAATGGTAACCTAATAATGGAATGATGATATGCAAGGTGAATTGAGCAAGTTTCTAGTTTTAAATAGGAATCACAACAAGAAGTTGGCTTGGAAATGGATCTCAAAGGTTTGAATATGATTTTCACAAGAGTTTGAACTAATCTTGACTATTTTGTTTGAAAAAGATGCTTGGTCTAAAACTGTGAAGTGTTGCAATTTTCAAGTGTAAGGTTTGTTTGAAAGACACACATAAAACATAATTTTTTGTTTGTTTTCACTTGGCAATTGCATTTGAGATAAAAAACATTCAAGTACACTCCTAGGCTGGCATAGACAATATTTGTTGGATTCCCACTTGGATTACTCCAGTCGCACTTATTCAAAGCGGATAGCTTAGAAGTTTGGTGGCACTAGATCCCCTCCATGGCACACACTTCTCGAGTGCACCAAACTTCAAATTCCCAAAGACCTGAAGATCTCAAGAAATTTGCTATCTCAACTTTGAATTGCAGGAACACAGGATGACTTCAGAGGTCCAACCTCCTGTGCCAACAAATAGAAGGATTTTGGGCTGCTAAAACAGTTGGTTCTTAGTGAATACTCAGGGACATGACTCCCCACAAGTATCCAACAAGCCACTTAAGGATTTAATCACTCTAATAGGGGCTCTTATACATTTTACGGTAAGTGCCCTATTTCGAGTGACACTATACGGAAAGGGAAAAGACCGCCATGAGGACTTGATGGTTTAGTCTTATCCTTTTTAAAACCAACTTGAGCAAAAAACCAATTGGAGTCATTCCCTCTTGTGAGGTAGGCCCCTCTAAAAAAGAAAACTTGAGTGTCGCTAACACTTTTCTCTTGCACCCAGGACCACGAAAGCCAGGGGAGAGGATAGTGTGTGTTAGCAGTAGGTCCACTCAACACATGCACAAGTGTGCCCAACACAAAAAACAAATGTTCTTTTTAAGCACCAAACAAAGTGTTTGCTACACTAAAAGATAGTCGGCTTGAAAAAATATAATCAAGGGAATGTCCTACATTAAATGTCATTAGTAGTTTTGATTTTAAGTCTTGAACAAATGAGAGTTTATGTTTTTTTGTTTTTTGTGTTATCTTAGACAAACAAACCTATAAAATGCCAAATTAACAAAATTAGTCTTAAAATAAAAACTAAACTAAAGAAAACATTAACATTTACTCTAGTTAAAAAAATTAATAATAATCTAATCTAATTATTCTAATCTAAATTAAACTAAAAATCTATATAAAATTTAAAATCCAAATTAATCTAAAAATCTAAATTAAAAATCTAATTAAAAATATAAACTAAAAAATCTAAACTTTAAAAAAAAACTAAACTAAGAATCTAAATTAAAAATCTAAATTAAAAGACTAAACAAAAAATGTATAAATTTAAAAATATAAATTAAATTAAGAATCTAAATTAAATCTAAATTAAATCGAAAACAAATCTAACTTAAATCTAAAGTAAATCCAATTAAATCTAAGTTAAACTAAAATTAAAATGACCAAAATTAACCAGCAAAATTTAATCTAAACCTAATTAAAAACTAATTTAACTAAATAGCTGATGAATCAGCAGAGAAGAAAATGAAAATCTGAAACATCAAAGGGCAGTCAATTTGTTTGTTGCTTTACAAGAAAGCCTTCGCCGGCTGCAATCAGTGTCGGGGCTCGAAAAGTGCTATACACCAAATCTTAGATAGCGTCCTCTATGCCAAAGCTATTTTACATTTTTTTTATTCCAAAATGGCGACCACCTTAGCAGGTAGAAGTTTTTGCATCTAGAATAAATACTTTGCATACGCTGCTTGTACCCTCCTTCACCATCAAAAATGTTCTCTTCTATTCTCTTTACAAATAGGTTTGCAACCACTGCTAGGGGAATCACATGCCTTGTATGTTCCTGAGATAGTAGAAGGAAGGCTAGAAATGCATGACCTACAGATAGAAGAATGTTAAAAATTCAATATTGCACTGTTACAATTTAGACTAGATCCGTGCTTGGACTACACCTGGATGCCACTGACAAAGAAAATCCTTCAATTATGGAAATAATTGCAGGATAGAATTAATACTGTGCCAATTAGAGGTGTTTATTGAAATATGCATTAAAAGTTACCACTAGAAATACCTTTCTATCCAAATTTTATACCACGACTTTTCTATAGTTTGATCAGGTTTTTATAAAGAAGCTCGACATTTCTTTAGCAATGGAATATTTTATGAGGATACTGTTTGCTTCTTTTTAGAATGAAAATTCAATTTGTTCAGTGAAAAAAAAAAACAGAATGTAGAGGCGTACATATAAAAAGGATTTCAACTCTACAATGTTGCTGATAGAAGTTAAGTTCTTTCCTGATGATTAAACCAAGTAAAAGAGGATAACGCCAATGGAGGATAGACGGATCGAATGAGGAGGAATGGAGTATGGAAAAGTGGAGGACAAAAGAGGCAACTTAGCAAACAAATCCGAAATAAACCTCATGGTAGAGGACGTGGGTATGCGCCAATACAAATTTGAAAAATACCCATGACTAATAATGCACAGTATCATACGACATAAGGATTTAGAAATAAAGATTTGGTATACTAATTCGGTGGAATTAATGATGGTGAGGTTATGTGGAAGAACATAGAATCTGTTGTGCAAAAGCATGTAGAAATAAAACCTTGTGAATGATTTTGAAGTGTAGTGCAACAAAATAATACCTCTGGAAACTATGTGCATACAAGGCGCCTCACAAAATGGATTTATTGGAAGACATAAATTCTGAATAAGAAATTGCAAGCTTAAAAGAAAAGACGATAAGAAAATGTTTCATAATAGCTGCCCTTGTTAGCCGATTCCAAGAAGCTTTGTTCTGCAAAATTTAAGTGTTACAACAAACCGCTGTCATGATTTAATCGATTATCATAATCTGCAATACCCAAAAGATATTAGAACACTTTTCAAATTGCATTGTTCACGTCAGATTCACCATCTGTATCTTAGGAAAATTTAAAGTTAGAAAACATCAATCAATAAAATCAAACCCAAAAATCCCTAACAAATAATGTAGCACAATCCTATTATAAAAAATCAAAACAACATAACGAAGTTACCCAAGTCTTCACACTGTGGTTGAATCACCTTCATTGTACTTCTCCATTTTGCTATGAAGTAATGAATGCCCTCAAATTTGTAACCTACAATGAAAGCCTAAAGTAAATGACAACAAAATTTTGAAGAAACTAATTATCTCAATAGAACGATAGCCTAATCAATATTTTCTCAGATGGTTGAAATGAAAGTGAAAGGAGTCTTTTATAGATGAATGAAGATCGAATGGAAAACTGAGATTGAAAAGGAATGATCGACGGTTGAGATTGGACATGATGAGTAGGGACAAGGACGAGACTGGAAGAGGAACTAAGAAAATCAATTAGTTCGAAAGGGAAAGTGAATAATTAAACAATGGCAACATCATTTAATTATAGAAGAAAAAAAAAACTGATTTTACAAATTAAATAATAATTTAATTCAAAATAAGTGAGAGGGAAAGTCAATTTTGAAAATCATTTAAATAAATATTCTTTATTTAATTGTGGACAAAGAAAAATGAGTGAATAATTAAATCATTTAGAATTAATTATTTAATCATGGTAGACATAGTGGTGATAATTAAATAAATTAGATTTATTTAATTATAAGGGACATGAACCTTAGTGACAATTAAATAATATTTAATTAATCATAGGCTGAGGTGAAATGATGGAAATATTTAATTAAATAATTAAAATTACTTAATTAATAGGAGAATGACGACATTAGAAAATTAATTTTACTTGTCTATAGTATTATATGAACTTCAACAAATCTTCTTTGATAAGGAATGGCATCCAATCATGAACTTTAGCAATTCTTCTTTCATAATTCATTGTTGAATGAACAAGACAATTGAGAGGAGGGGCGAATCAGTTGTAGCAAATTAAAACATCAAAACCCTTGAAATAGTAATCAAATTCACATGCTTCCATCAAACCCTTATTCTGTTAATGTGATTAAACATGAAATGTAGAAAGATACAATCATTATAAGTGACTTCCCAAATCCACACAACTTAAAGCCAAATAGCAGAAAAATATGGAGCAAATACATTTCTCCCAAACCGTACAAAATAACACTAAAAAATTGGTTCACACACTGGTGAAAATATCTCACATTGTACAACAATCCAAAAACAAAGATTATAAATATAGAAACCTCTAAAAACCATGAACAACATATCAGATCTACATAGGCATAACATCAATATAGAAGAAACAGAGCACAATATTGGAGCATATTTTGAACACTTGCACAACACTGTTTACCCTTTTTATTAAATTTTCTGAAAAAAACTTGGAAACCAAGAACCAAAGACATCATCTCAGCTCATTACTTCATTCCAACTCATCTCAAGAAACTACAATAAAGAGATAGCTCCATGTACTCATAACACTTCCTCAATATCTCAATTGCACATGCACAACCTGCAACAACCTCTTTTTCTCTTTTTCACAATTTTCTCAATATCCTCAACATGCAACAAACCTCCTTAACACATAGTTGAAATCAATTCCAAAACTATATAGTAGACTTCTTGTTGACATCAATGATAAGACCTTCATACTTGAAAAAATTTCCCCCTTTTTCATTGATGGAAACACATGATGTGAAAACCATCAAAGACAACATACACACTATTCCTACACACTCTCTTTTTACAAGATTCTCTCTCCCCCTAAGTATATAAACTTTTTCACATGATACTTTCTTCCCCTTTGAAATCAATGGAAAAAGATAATTTTTTTGCATTATTCTCCACCTTTGACATTGACCCAAAGTACCTACTTTGAATACTCCCCCTTAGGAGTACACCTAACCAAATCAACAACTCTGCAAAAATGACAACACATGACACTAGTGTAGAAGTTGAGAAAGCCAACTTCACAGACCCCGAAGATCACCTGCATGTAAATAACCTGTCACAAAAAGAAGAGATGGAGACAAACAAGCAAGGGTGTTCTGAAAGCTAAAAAATGTATTCATCCGAGAGAGAGATAAATTACAATGATGAATCCTTATAAAAGGATATTGTGCAACCCTAATAGGTAGACATTTAATAATTAATATAATTATTAAATTTCACAAAATGCAAACTAAAGTGAAATCTTAAGAGAGGAATAAAGGTAATTTAATCAACATGATTAAATTAAAACCTTTACTCTAACACCCCCCCTTAAGATGAGCAAAAGTGCAACTACAAACATATGCAAGAAAGCAAAGGTAACTACAATGCAAGAAAGTAAACTTGGGTCCCGACAACAAGGCCTGATCAGGTACCCAATTACAACCAAATCTCTGTAAAGTGGAGAAATAGAGAAAACCTCATGGGAAAAACTCTACTCCAAAAAGAGATGAAAGAAATAAATGCACTAATAATAGAAGGATAGGAGGTGGATAACATAAGACCCCCCATAGACAGCTTCTATCATATAAGTACATGTACAATGGTCTCCATAGGAGAAAAAGAAAGAGACTAGAAGGCCCCCCCATAATGAAGAAACTCCTGTCGCACATATGGATGCCTGAGGTAGAATCCAGAAAGAGATCCTGAAGCGGTATATAATATTCCTCCCCTTGGGAAGAAACGGATCCAGAGGACAATGTCGAAGAAACCCTGTGAAAAGAGAACCAAGATGTCTCAAGATGTGTGCCATGATAGGATGCTGAAGAATCTCTCTGTCTGAACTGAAACAAAAGATGTCAAATCCAAACTGAACTGAAGATTCTTGAACTACAACCTCTGAATGCATAGATGATGGTGGGCTAATAGCTGGAATATGGCTGTCAACAAAGAGGAGTTGAAAATCCTCAAAATAATCCTCTAGATCTGCAATGTGAGACTCAACAAACAAGAATGAAATGTCTGTGAAAAAAGAATCCCATGGTGTTATCTCTGGAAGATGGATGATGTCCTGCTTAACTGAATCAATAGGAACCAAAGAAGAGGCAATATCAAACTGATCAGGAACAACATGAGAAGATGTTGATACAAGTATAATCTCAGTCTGAAGAGTAGGAACTGTGAGACAATCCTCTGATTCATTAGAATATGTAAGGGTGTCTAAATAATGAAGTTCCTTTAAAGTATTATGATCAAAGGGTGTGTTCTCTCTCCAACCAATGGGTACAAGACAATCTGAAGCAGGATCCTCTAGGAATGGAGAAAGACTAGGGTCTCCATAGATCTCCCAAAGGCGTGTCCAAAGTGAGTGAGGACAATCAATGCCCGATATAGCCCACACAGTGTCAAAATCAACACTAGACAAAATAACTCCTACTATGTGATTTCTAATGATATCCCAAGCTAGTTTTCCCTCTGAAGTTGCTGGTTCAGGTATGAGATCATACAAATAAGGCAACAAATTTAGCTACCTACAATGTGTAAGTATACCCTTTGCCCATGACTCATAATTACCCCGTTCCAAAAATACAACTGAAGGGTGAGTAGAAAAACCCATAATAACTCTTCAAATTAAAAATCTGAGACTAACTGACCTCAATACTGATAAATCAGATCAAATAAATCCATCCCATGCAAACAAATCATTTCCAAGTGCTGAAACGTCCAAGTAACTAACAAATATGTGAAAACACAAAATACTGAATAAAAAGTACCTGGTGCAAATTATGGAAAAATAAATGACAGATTTGGAAAGAACACAGAAACCCCTTTCCAACGCCTATTTTTTTGCGAAAAATGGAGTCCGTATGCAAAAGATATGGCTCAAGGAGTGCAAAAATATTGTTCTGACTTTGACTGAGAAAAACAGCATAAAAACAGAAAAAACTGAAAATAAGACCTACACTATCAGATCGGTGCTGGAATCAGCTTTCCAACGGTATCTCGTTTGAAAAAAACGGAGATCGTACGCCCATTTTATACCCGATTTACTTAAAGAGCTCGAAAAAGCACAATAAGGTCCTTCAGAAGCCCTGGGGGCTAAAAAAACTGGCCCCTGGTCCGCTGGGCAACCAGGGGCTGGGTGCGGGTGGACCGCTGGCAGAGGTGGCGCAGAGGTGGCGTGGAGGTGGCGCACTGGAGGAGCAGTGAGCGAAGCTTGGCGGCGGCTGGGCGGCTCGCTGGCGGAGGTGGCGGCCCGGCTGCTGGAAGTGGTGGCCGCTTGGCCGGGCGACGGCGGCGCTGCGCTTTAAACTGGCAGCGCCAATTTTTTTTAAAAAAAATTTGTTTTTTTTAATTTTTTTTAATTTTTTTTAATTTTTACGCCTCGGAAATGTGCCTCCGTACGGCCCCCCGAGCAAAAATTTTTGCCTCCCATCAACTATGTTCAAATAGGTCGTGCCATATATGAAAATATGGGTTTTTGGCCGCTCTGAATCCAACCGTGAGGTCTGTTTGGGCCCAAAATGCACCCAAAAAATGGAGTTACCCAGATCCACTAAAAAAATGCTAGATCTGAAAAAAAATCTGAAGAAACAAAAACTGAAGAAAAAAAAAATCGTTGGGCATGGAAACCAGATCTGAAAACTGCACCAAGACCCTCTCAAATTAGCTGAAGAACTTTTGAAAGCCCTATCAAACCCTCGAAGCTCCAAATTCTTCAGAAATCGAACAGGAAGCAGCAGGTCTGGAGCTCTGATACCATGTAGAAGTTGAGAAAGCCAACTTCACAGACCCCGAAGATCACTTGCATGCAAATAACCTGTCACAGAAAGAAGAGATGGAGACAAACAAGCAAGGGTGCTCTGAAAGCTAAAAAATGTATTCATCCGAGAGAGAGATAAATTACAATGATGAATCCTTATAAAAGGATATTGTGCAACCCTAAAAGAAACCCTAATAGGTAGACATTTAATAATTAATATAATAATTAAATGTCACAAAATGCAAACTAAAGTGAAATCTTAAGAGAGGAATAAAGGTAATTTAATCAACATGATTAAATTAAAACCTTTACTCTAACAACTAGTACCTACTCCCTCTGAGAAGTAGCCACCAACAAAAGTAAAAAAGAGAGATAGATCCATAGATCCATTGGACTGATGCACCTCCATATGCATCTACTTAAAAGGAGGGGCAATGACCCCAATCTTCTCTTGAAGATACTCAAAAGTATCCTTAAGAAAAGCCTTAGAAAATATGTTAGAAATCTGATCTTTTGTAGGTACATATTCAAGTTTTACCTCATTCTCCATAATCTTCATTCTTAGAAAGTGATACTTAATTGATATATGCTTTGTCCTTGAATGCATCACTAGATTCTTTAAAATGTTAATTGAAATTGTATTGTCACAAAAGATAGATATAGGATCATCATACACTACTCTGACACCCTTCAATGTCTATCTCATCCACAAAACTTGCATATATCATGATGCTCTTGCAATATACCCAACCTCTGCAGTAGATAAAGAAACTAAATATTGCTTCTTACTTAACCATGACACTGATCTACATCCAAGAAAGAATGCACCACTACGTGTACTTTTCTATCATCAACACAACCAACCCAATCTACATTTGTATAAACACTTAATGTGAAATCAGTATCCTTAGGATACCACAAGCCATAATCCAGAGTGCCTCTTAAATATCTAAATATTCTCTTCACTACTGCAACATGTGTTTCTTTAGGATCTTCTTGAAATCTAACCACAAGAAAAATTGCATGCATGATATATGGTATAGTAACAATTAGATATAGCAGTCCACCAATCATAGATCTATATTTTTTCTTATCAATCTTAGGTGAATCATCATCTTTTCTCAATTTACAACCAGTCACCAAAATAGTGCATATTAGTTTGGAGTCATCTATTCCAAACTTCTTCAACAACTACTTGACATGCTTTGATTGTGAAATGAAAATCCCTTTATCTATTTGATTGATTTGTAGCCCAAGGAAGAAATTCATCTCCCCAAACATTAACATTTCAAAATCTTTCTACATATCTTCAAAAAAATTCTTACACATAGCTTTATTTCCTCCAAAGATGATGTTATCCACATACACAACTACTATCAAGATTTTTTCTTCCTCAATTTTGAAGTAAAGATTACTATTTATTGTGCCTTTACAAAATCCTTTGTGTATCAAATATATGTCCAATCTTGCATGCCAAGCTCTGGGAGCTTACTTCAATCCATATAGTGTCTTCTTTAATCTACACACCATATCTAGTTGCTCTAACAATTGAAATCCTTCTTGTTGTTCCATGTAAACTTCTTCCCATTTACCATTCAAAAAAGCAAACTTCACATCCATCTGATCAACTTTAAAGTCCTTACGTACCTCAAATGCCAAAAATATTCTGATAGCTTCCATCCTAGCCATAGGAGAAAATGTATCCTCAAAGTATATTCCTTCCACTTGTGAAAAACCTTTACACACAAGTATTTCCTTATTCCCTACCACTTCTCCATTCTCATTCAACTTGTTTTTGAATACCCACTTATTTTCAATTATATTCTTATTTTCTGGTCTAAGAACCAATTCCTAAGTCTAATTTTTCTCAATATGAGTAAGTTCTTCTTCCATTTCCTTCATCCAAAGTTCATCTTTATATGCTTCACTCACTATTTTAGGTTCAACTTTAGAAAGTAAAAATAGATCTACCTCAACTTCAACAACTTTTCTTCTTGTTAATACACCTTTCCTTTTGTCTCCAATGATTTGTTCTTCATAATTATTCTTTTGCACATACTTAAAGGTTTTAGGTGTCTTCTCTATATCTTCTTCCTCTTCATTCTAAACTTATTTCTCATCAACTTTTTCTTCTTCGTCTTCTTCTCTACAATTAGGTTCATTAGACACATATCCATCTACTACAATTGAATCCTATAAATTTTCATCAACCTTAAAATTTGCACTTTCAAAGTTATCTTTCCTAGCCTTTTGTTGTAACATTCGTAAGCTTTGCTTTTAGTAGAATATCCAATGGAGATACCTTCTTCAGACCTTGCATCAAATTTTCCTAAGATTTCTTCTTCTTTTTTGATATAAATTTTCTTCCAAATACTCTAAATTACTTCATAGTAGGAATCCTTCCATACCATAACTCATAGGGAGTCTTTGTGTTGTTAGATTTAGCTTGAAATATGTTAAGCATGTAAAAAATAGTATGAATAGCTTCTCTCTAGTAGACTTCTAGTAGATTTTCTTCTTTCATCATATTCCTAATAGCTTCCTTAATTTAGTCTGATTTTTCCTTTCAACAACTCCATTCTGCTAAGGAGTTCTAGGGGCAACCAGGTGCCTCTTTATGCCATGAACTTCACAAAACATGTTAAACTTATTGAAGATGAATTCACCACCTCTTGCAAACCTCAAACATTTTATTTTCAGATCTATTTCATTTCAACCATAGCTTTAAATGTCTTGAATTTATCTAGTGCATCAGATTTCTCACCCTTGTAGGACCACAAAGATCTATATGTACTAATTCCAGTATTATTGTAGCATATTGTTCCTTTCCTTTTAAACTACTCGTTGTTTATTTTCCAAATTGACAACTCTCACAAACAACATTGATAGGCTTTGTGATTCTTGGTAGATCTATCACTACATTAACTAAACTAATTCTTTCCAAATTATGAAAATTCATGTGACACATCCTTTGGTGCCATAACCAATTGTAACTAATTTGGGACATCAAACAATGGCCATCAACACCATTAAGTTGATAGTTGTTCCATTTGTTTCTCTTCGCAACAAAAATCACTGTTTTAGACCCTTTTTTATCTCACATGTTTCATCCTTAAACACAATATTATATCCTTTGCTACACATTTTTCCAATGCTCAAAAGATTATGTCTTAAACCCTCAACATAGTAAACATTATCAATATTATTCTTGCCATCAAAATTGATTGAACCTATTCCACAAATCTTAGCTCCTGAATCATCTCCAAATTTAACTAATTCTCCATCATATTTTTCAAGTGTAACAAACTTACTTTTGTCTTTGGTCATCTAATTAGAGTAGCCACTGTCAACAACCCAGTAGTTCTATCCTCTTTAACATAAAAAGAAGATACCAAAGTACCTTCAACCTTATCCTTCTTCTTTGGATCACTTTCCTTCACACAACTTTTAGAGTTAGCAGAACTAGATTCTTCTTTTATAGCCAAGAACAAGCATTCATTATCATTGAAATCTCCATAATCAGATTCATCATAAAAAATACTAGCATCTTCTCTAACATAATAATATTTTTTAATCATCTCTCCTTTGTTCTCCTTATTCTTATTGTTTGCAACTCTTTTTGGAAATATTCAAGCATAATGGCCTATATTACCACAACTAAAAAAATTGAAAGGTAGTTTACCTAGGTACTTATCAGTGCCCCTTTTCATCTTTCTCACAAAGTTAGTTTCCACATCATCAAGATCATCTCTATCTGAATCTTCAATCTTTTCTAATTTTCTAGCCTTAAAAGCAGTCTCCACTTTTGTACCATTTTTCAAACCAAGTGTATATGAAAAATTTGGATAAAATAAAAATGCCAAAACAATAACATGCATTACCTAATTATGATATTGCTATTAGGATTCAACCGTGTAGTTTCAAGTCAAACTCATTGACCCATGTTTCATGAGTAGTGGTTCAACAAAAACCCATCTCTCATGATATCAAATGGTCCACTTAGCACTCATTGCATCTAGGTGATGCTCACAGAGGTGAAGCACTGGTCCGTCCCGGGAGGTCACCCATCCCAGTACTGCTCCAGCTCAAGCATTATGCATTACCTAAACCAAATCTTCAATACCTCTAGTAGACACGATGATGGATGAATTATTTGATTGATTTGATATGTTGGTTGCTCAATTTAGTAGAATAACATTGAGATGGAGATGATAGATTAATGATGATAGATAGAAATGGATTAATGATTCAAGAATGATTTTGGAAGAATAAGGATACTTGAAGAATCAACCCCCCAAATGGCTTATGAGAGGGTTGATTTATAGGCAAGGTCTGATTTGGATTGATGGTTGAGATTGGATGTCAATAAGATGTCTTAATAAATGGCCAAGATTGAAAGTTGTAGTATGAAATAGGGTTAGGGAAAAATTAGGGCAATGATAAGGATTAATGGCCAAGATTTAATTATAAGATAATTCAATCAAGGGTGGAAAATGAATGAAACAAGAGAAGATAAGAATGACACGGATAATAAGGTTGACATAGAAAAAGAGGTTGTTAAGAAAATTAAATAATTATAAAACTATTTAATTTGGGAGGGAAGGTGAATAATTAAATAATAAAATCATTATTTAATTATAAAAGGCATGTGACATGTTGACTTTTAAATTAAATAATAATTTAATTCAAAAGTGGATGAAAATGAAAAATTAGTAAATAATTAAATAAATAAAATTTATTTAATTATAGAAGAAGAGGATAACGAATAATGAAATAATTAAAATAATTATTTAATCATAGTAGAAAAATTTCTATAATTAAATAAATAAGCATTTATTTAACTATAGAAAGGAAGGGGCTAATTAGTGACGTAATTAAATAAACAAAATTTATTTAATTAATTAAGGGAAGAATAAAGGAAAAAATGAATTAATTAAATAATTAAAATTATTTAATTATGCAAGTAGGAGGAATTGATATGAAAAGATGGGTTCATAGGCGAAGGACAATTTTTAGTGTGTACATTTTGCCCCTCTTTGAGATGATGTTTGAGATGATGAACTTTGTGTCAAGCAACATCATTTCAAAGAAGCTAAGGTATGGATAGAGGAAATGGATAAAATAAAAATGATAAAACAATAACATGCATTACCTAAACCAAATCTTCAATACCTCTAGTAGACGCAATGATGGATGAATTATTCGATTGATTTGATATGTTGGTTGCTCAATTCAACAACATAACATTGAGATGGAGATGATAGATGAATGATGACAAAAAGAAATGGATGAATGATTCAAGAATGATGTTGGCAGTATAAGGATACATGAAGAATCAAACCCTCAAATGGCTTATGAGAGGGTTGATTTATAGGCAAGGTCCAGGATTTAGATTGATGGTTGAGATTGGATGTCAATAAGATGTCTTAATCAATGGCCAAGATTGAAAGTTATAGTATGAAATAGGGTTAGGGAAAAATTAGGGCAATGGTAAGGATTAATGGCCAAGATTGAGTTATAAGATAATTCAATCAAGGGTGGAAAATGAATGAGACAAGAGAAGATAAGAATGACAAGGATAATGAGGTTGGCATAGAAAAAGAGGTTGGAAAAAATTC
Source organism: Sequoia sempervirens (assembly GCA_007258455.2). Classification (NCBI taxonomy): domain Eukaryota; kingdom Viridiplantae; phylum Streptophyta; class Pinopsida; order Cupressales; family Cupressaceae; genus Sequoia; species Sequoia sempervirens. Next base: position 19,265 of record VDFB02368850.1, on the reverse strand, counting down.
TATAATTATAAAATTATTTAATTTGAGAGGGAAGGTGAATAATTAAATAATAAAAGCATTATTTAATTATAAAAGACATGTGACATGTTGAATTTTAAATTAAATAATAATTTAATTCAAAAGTGGATGAAAATGACAAATTAGTAAATAATTAAATAAATAAAATTTATTTAATTATATAGAAGGGGATAATGAATAATTAAAATAATTATTTAATTATAGAAAGGAAGGGGATAATTAGTGGCATAATTAAATAAAAAAAATTATTTAATTAAGGAAAAAATGAATTAATTAAATAATTAAGAATTATTTAATTAATGGAGGAATATGACCTTAAAAGATAATTAAATAATTAAAATTATTTAATATGAAAAGGTGGGTTCATAGGCGAAGGACAATTTTCAGTGTCTACATTTTGCCCCTCTTTGAGAAGATGTTCGAGATGATGAGCTTGTGTCAAGTAACATCATTTCAAAGAAACTAAGATATGGATAGAGGAAAATGGATGATGATAGAAAGATGGGATGATGATGAAATAAAAGTGGGATGATGATGATATAAGAATAGGATGATGATGAGCTTTGTGTTTAGAAGGATGAATTGATATGAAAAGGTGGGTTCATAGGTGAAGGGCAATTTTCAGTGTCTACATTTTGGCCCTCTTTGAGATGATTGAGATGATGAGCTTTGTGTCAAGTAACATCATTTCAAAGAAGCTAAGATATAGATAGAGGGAAATGGATGATGATGAAATAAAAGTGGGATGATGTTGATATAAGAATAGGATGATGATGGGATGATGATGCCCCCTCTAGAGGATAGGTGGGTTGGAAAAACACGGGTATGCTCTTGAAATGAAATGATAAGGATGGAAAAGATGAATGATACAAGATAGGAAGTGGATGAAGGAGATGAATGATACGTTATGCTACAAGAAAGTGAACAACCATGATGTTTGATGTAACAATAGACATAATGCACCGAGGTATAAGGACCAAGATGATGATGTGTCTCGTGCCCCTGCATAATACAACCTTGTCTAGATACAAGATATGAATATTAGCTAGGAGTAATTTGGATTTGATGCAAATTCAAGATAAAAATGATAACACACACAAGCAAGAAAGCAATCGTGCACAAATGATACAAAAATAAACAAGGTATTTCCCTTGTCAAGTTACAAACTGATGAGTAATTGATTGATTGATTGATGATGATAGATGATGATAGTGTTGTCATTGTAGGGAATGACATATCCCTAGATCAACACAAGGATGATTGATAATTGACTTATTGACTTTTATTGATTGGGTTTACAACAAGGTTAAGATCAAGACCAAAGGATGTGATTGGATAATTTGGAAAGATTGATCGACTTGATTGGTATGGATTAAGGATTGAATTGGTTTTGGATTATTGCTTGGATTGATTTTATTTGAAGAAGTGGTTTGGAATGATATGATTATTGATTTGATGATTTGATTGTGTAGACACCGAAATCTGGTTTTAGGCCTACGACTTCCATATTCTATTCTTCACGGTCATGATTAAATAATGTCAATTATTTAATTAATTCATCTTCTGTTAATTCTTCTATTAATTAAATAATCTTAATTATTTAATTAATTCACACTTTTCTTTATTCTATCTGATTAATTAAATAAACACTTTTTATTTAATTATGTTACTAAATAACCTTATCCGTCTTGTCAAAGTAAATAAATTCTTATTTAATTTATTCTTTATCATATTTCAACTATAATTAAATAAATTCAGTATTTATTTAATTATTCATTTTAAAATACCTTCATCATTTAATTAAATAAATATTATTTATTTAATTATTCTTCAAATATCGAGTCTTGAATTAAATGAATTATTTAATTCATTAATTAATTTTTAACGCATTCTTCTATATTTTAGATAATTATGTGAGTTATCTAAGTATTCACTTTTACTCAACTCAACATCTATTTTAATTGCTCAGTTAACTTTTCATTTGATGTCTGAGTGGTTATCTCGAGTAATCTCTTCGTCAGATCAGTCAATCGTCCAGTTCTAACTTATTTGCATGTACATGCAGATTAATTAAATATTCTTATTTAATTAATTAAACCTCATGCATGCATTCGAACAAGAGTTTCTTTAATCCATCTTCATCTTTGTCATGCAAAGATATTTCTTATGTTTTCGAATGCCGAACTGAAGATTAAATCATTTATTTAATCTTTAATTCTATTTCTAATTTATATCACTCATGTCACTACTGACAGTTATCAGAATGCATGTCTAATCTGTCGATCTCAACCGTCCGTTGATCTTTCAATCTTGGCCTGTCGTTCAAATAATCAATTTTCTATAAATTGATTTGTCATTCTTCATTCCAATCTCTCTCGCGAATTCTTATGACTTTTGAGAGCACTTTATCTTGAATCTTTGATATTTTGCTAATCACTATCTTAGGCTATACTTGCACGAACTCTTGAAAATCTGAGGGCAATTATACTACACAAGCAAAATGGAGAAGGGCAATCGAGATGAATCATGGAAATATGTTCGAAATTGGTGAGATTGTTTCAGTTTGTTTACGTTTTAACTTCCTTTGTTCTTTTTTGCTTAACATTTAGATTTGCATTCTTAGATCTTAGTATTGCATGTTTGCTTCTAATCTTCTTTGTTGTCTTTGTGCACTTTCTATGGCATTACATTTGGTGAACCCAATATGAAGATACCATCTTCGCGGATCTGTAGATCTTTTATTTGTGGTTTTTGTAGGTTTTTCGTATGGAATGACGCATCTGAATTTTCCTGAACCACAATTGACTTCATGCACCACATCTGACAAAAGAAACGATCCATCTGTATTTTCCCAAACCGCAATTGAATTCCCAAGTCGCAATTGAAGAAGAAATGACGCATCTGACTGGTAGTACAGCGATGCAATTGACTGGTAAAACTTTATTTCTATTTTTGGAAATCTTAAATTTTCAATTGTTTTGTGTGTTACTAATATCTTATCTTTAGTGTGTGGCCTTTTGGAGTTAACAAGCTTTTGCAGGACGATTAACGAAGACAATATTGCAAACTACTAAATGAATTTTTCTGCAGGACGATTAACGAAGACAATATTGCAAACTACTAAATGAATTTTTCTGCAGGACGTTTGTCGAAGACCTTAGTTAATTTTTGAAATAGATTGTTTGGTAGTATAGCAAATCTTTCGTTTGGTTTAAAATTAATGAGTGTCTACTGTGTTTGGTGTGAAATCACAAGTTTGGTTACCCTTATGACTTGGTACATCGAAGTATCCTCTCCCCTTACGCATCTGTGCGATCCTGGGTGTAAGAGAAACAGTTACCAACTCTAGAACTTGGGCCTGTTCTAGTGGGAAAAAGTACTAACCCCAGGATGACTCAGACCGGTAGTACCCTAAACCTGAGGGACTTCCAGTCGGTATATAAAAGTGGGTTCTTGGGGAAACCCCAAGAATCACGAGTGTGGTTCCGACGAGATGGATCCGAAAGGGGACTCGCACTGTATGGATCACACCCCATGAACAGAATGCTTGTACTAAATACCTTTTGTTTTAGAGACCAACCTATTTGTGGCCGTTGCTTGGTATAGTGTAGGGTACAGTATCATGCTTGAAGATTATTCACTACTAATCCCCTTGAGTAGAGATAGCAGTTCTTGGGAGGTCATTGCCCAAATAATTTGAAATTGGTGTGCTCGAAAGACGTTAATGAGCCGTGGAGGAGAGCCAATGCCACCAAATTTCTAAGCTATCCACTCTCGAGAAGGAAAGGTGTTAGTCACCAATCCAGGGTATTTCGGTGGGCTATACCAAGTATACAAACCCTAGGCCTTTGGCCTATTAGGATGTACTTGTCTATTGTCAACTTAAACGTTCTTTGAGTCCAAAATTGAAACTGAAAACACTTTATCTTACGATTGTCTTTGATTGTCAAAATTTGATCATGGAAAATGGAGTTAGTTTAAATTTCATGTCACTGAAAATTCACAGAGAGTCGCAACTGTTCACCAGCAGGTCGCAATTGATTTTCCAAGTCACATCTATTAATTTTTGAGTCGCAACTATAATTTCGAATCGCATTTATTAATTTCTGAGTCGCATCTGCAAGTTTGGCTCGCAATTGCTTTGGAAAAACCACATGCGTTATATTCTGAGTTGCAACTGTCAGTATGAGTCGCATCTATTAAAAGGATAACCGCAACTTTGAACTTGAACCGCATCTATTAGATCCTGTTAAATGCATCTGTCTGATTATCAGAAAACCAGAATTCATAGTCACTGTCTAGTCAATACGTTTATACCATTTTCAGTTGTCTTTACACAAACAGTCCTTGAACAGAAACCTGAAATGATTTGCTCAATTTTGCATCCCTTAGGGTCATTTAGTCATTACCATAGTTGTCTTCATTTAGAGTATAGCTTCATCTTAGGATACATATTACCTTGCATTAGACTTCTAGAAAGGTCACTTTTATAAACTTTAGGAGTAGTCCACCATCCATACTCTAGAAAAATCATAATGTCAACAACATTTGTCATTGAACCTAGTCTTGTCATCTTATACTTTGTCCTATAGAGAGTCCTCCTAGCTCATTAGTCTAGTTAGTAAACTCAACTTGTCTTTGATCCTCATCCTACATTGGTTCCTTGACTTAACTAAATTGACACCTTGGTTTGACTTTAGGCAGTTGGTCCCTTCATCTTAGGTTTATAGAATTGATCACTTTAGGGTCTTGCTTAGACTTTTGCATCTTTAGAGTCTAGACTAGCGTCATCTTAGAACATTCCTTATTTTGCATAAGAAAATCCCAAAAACATAGACTAGGGTCATACTGTTCATAGATATATTCTTGCATTTCCCGCATATTGAGCTTGTCTTACATGGTTGAAACTAGGTCTAAGAGAAGAGAGAGAAAACATGTCAAACCCAAACGAGTTCATCAATCCATTTTCTTCAAGACCTCATAAGACTCTATTAGACAAATTCACCACTAGAAACACTCAAGGACATATTGCAGTTGAGGACATAGAGGCTGCTGCACAGGACCTTGAATTTGCGTCTTTCGTAGATGAGTACCTAGCAAATGATCGACAACGATATTTAGCCAAATTGCTACCTGAAGGCGCTACCTTACCTCCAGGATTTGACATTAGCACCTTACAAACTCAACCTACACAAGGGACAAATACCACAACTTCTAGTACTACTATACCTCAGATTAGCACGACTATGCTGTCTAGCATGTCCACACAGAGTACGACAGTCCATACGTCCCGATTTGGTACATCTAGCATGACATCGGGATTTAATTTCACTACAGGGGCTTCATCATCTACTCCCTTCGGTCCTCTTGTTGGGAATAAAAGGTCTAAAACCTTAGCCTCTACACCTTATGTTGGCACCACAAGTCCATAGTCAACGACTATACCCAATGCTAGTATCACGAGTACCATACCACAATCGATGGCCATACCTAGTGCTCAAGTCACTAGTACTATACCACAGATTACACAAATAGGAGGCATTCCTTCCTTCCAATATGGCAATCAAAATCCACTCTCCCAGACTAGCAGTCAAAACCAATTCACATCGATTCTGAATCAGGATCCCTTTTCACAGATTGGTAGTCAGAATCCATCCACATAGATTCCAAGTCAAAACCAATTCACATTGATTCTGAATCAGAATCCCTTTTCACAGATTGGTAGTCAGAATCTGTTCACACATATTCCAAGTCAAAACCAATTCACATCGATTCCAAATCAGAATCCTTTTTCACAGAGTGGTACTCGAAATCCATTTACACAGAACCTAGGTCAACACCAATTTATGCAGATACCAGACCAGAACACATTTACCAACATTCTGAATCCAAATCCACCTCACATGCCAACATTCAATCGAAACCCATCATGAGACTTTGGATTTCAGAGCACATACACTGATCCACATAATCCTCCTAGCACATCGTTGACCCAAGTTGACATCCTACAAACACAAATGCATGCATTACAAATGCAAATGGATAACATGTCGGTGTCAACTAAGAAATCATTTTCAACAAAGGACATATTCCCATTCCCTTTTGATAGATCATTGTACATGACACCTTTCCCTCACGGATATGTCATACCGAATCTTCCTAAGTACAATGGCAAACGAAATCCAATCGAACATATCAGGGAATTTTCTACCATATGCATAGATGTCGCTTATGACCCCACGTATCTTATGAGGCTATTTCCAAGAAGTCTTGTAGGAATTGCACTAGAATGGTTTTTGGGTCTAGATTCTGGCATTAGATCTTGGGGTGAACTAGTTGAGAAATTTGTGGAGCAATTCTCCTTCAACATTGACCACGAGATAAATATAGCAACCTTGTGCCACACAATGCAAGACGAAGGGGAAACATTCATTGCTTTCTTCCAGAGATGGAGAACTATTGCTAGTAGGTGTCCTATTGAAATACCCGAAAAACAAAAGGTTACAATGTTTTAAGAAAACCTTCATCCAAAACTCAAGAGTAACTTAAGGGTACATTGTTGTACATCTTTTTCGGAACTAGTGGAAAAAGGGGTTATAATAGAGAAGGATCTCATTGAAAAGGGTGAACTCAAGACATCAACATCCAATAGAAACCCAATCATACAAAACACCCCCACTGACAGAAATAGATTCTGGTCTCACAACAAAAATGTCACCAATGATGGGGTAGTTGATGCTAAAACACTACAAGCAGGACCTCTCATCACATTACAAGGACCTCATACTTTTGCCAACATGCTTAATGCTATCAATCAACCTCCTAACGTGGTCCAAAATAATCATTGTCCACAACCAAGAAGATTTCAAAAACGTGAGTTCACTCCCTTAGGGGAACCCATTGAGTCGGTGTTCAAACAATTGTTACAACATAACCTCATACCCTTGCAAGAACCAAGACAATACGATCTAGGATAGTTTAAACTAGCTTGGTGGGATGACAATGCCTTTTGTGATTATCATAGGACTAAGGGGCATAACTTACAAAACTGTCGAAAACTAAAGAATATCATACAGGATCTTGTTGAAAGGAGAATTATCGAAGTTAGTGGACAAAAACAAAAGTCATCAAACACTGAACATCAAGTCTTTTCGGACCCACTACATGATCATGGGAAAGGAACTGTTCCCAGCTCGAGTACTAAGACCAATATGTCAGCCAACTATGTGAGTATTAAACATGATTATGGTAGTGGAAAAATCATTCATTTCCTTCGCCCTGCTGATAAGAATATCAATACCATTACTATTAATGCTAATCTTGAGTGTGTAGTCAATACTCGTCGTACTAAATTCACTATTCAAGGCCCTCCATCGCAGCAAACACCCCAACCTTCCAAGTTACAATATAACCTTCTTGATCAGTTGGGGAAGACCCTAGCCCAAATCTCAATCTTGGAATTGTTGCGTATTTCCCCTGAGCATCGGTCTATCCTTGATAAAGCTTTATAGAATACCACGGTCCCTAACGATCTAGATGTTAATCGTTTCTAGGAAATGGTGGGCTAATTGACCAATAATCACCATGCCACATTTTCTGAACAAGACTATGCAATAGAAAAGATGAACCACAACGACCCTTTACATCTAGAAGTCCTTGTTGATGACACCAAAGTTAGACGAGTTTTGGTAGACGGAGGAGCAGGGTTAAATCTATGCACTTTAAAACTAATTAAGGCATTAGGTATTTCAGAAGCATGCGTAGACACCACCAAGAGTATTATCATTAAGGCTTATGATGATGAAGAATGAAAATCAAAGGGGGTGGTAACACTTCCTATCAGAACTGGTCCTGCAGTGATGGAGACAAAGTTCCAGGTCTTGGATCTCACCCTCCCTTATAACCTTCTGCTAGGTAGACCATGGATTCATTCCATGAAGGCGGTCCCTTCCACGTATCATTAGTGTCTTAAATTCCTTTACAATGGCACCGAAATAACTATAGATGGTGATCCCGATCCTTTTCAGTATTGCACCAATCTAAAGGAGATCCCTCAACACCAAGTGCCAGTAAACCATGAGGCCTCATCGTCCAATCCATCTTCTTATGTTGATCCATCCACACTCACTCGAACATCTGTTCTACCCTCAATTCCTGTCACTCCTAGGGTTGAGATCCAAGACAAGGGTTTTGGAGAGTATTACATGAAGACTTCTTATTGTGCTAGCCATTTGGTTCCTCCTAAGTCATATGGTTTACCTACAACAGGTAGGGGACAGTCTATAATCACTATACATGTTCCCCCCACAACAAATTTCACTAAATGGGGTGAATTAAGCAAAGAGGTTGTCGATGCAGAAGATGTCACTTCTTGGCTGTATAGGGAAGATGAAGAGAAACCACTCTTACTGGCTCATATTCCTACAAATCTATATGGAAAGGGTTTCAAAATTATGCAAAGCAAAGGATATGATGGACAGAGTGGTTTAGGCTTAAACCAAGATGACAGAATTGAACCAATATTTGTTTCTCAGTGGCCAAAAGGAGTAGGGCTAGGGTTTCAACCAATTCAGATTGGTGTTCCTAGTACCCCATTACCCTTACTTGAGGAAGTTAGTGCTTCAGAAGATATTAAGACATCTCACAAACCAGTGGACCAATATCATTGTGACTCCCCCAACTCTAATGATTATGAGTGGGAATTGCTATCCTCTACTTCTTCCATGGACCTTGACAAGTTATTTGGAGAACTTGACTTGATGTTAAGTTCCTCACCCAACCCCTTAAATTCCTATCCGCCAAAGAAAATGACAAAAGAGGAATGGTTTAAACATTACTATTGGGAATCACTTGATCCTACCTCTTGATAACTTGAGCCACCTGTTTCCGATAGTCAAACCTTGGCATTAGGCCCACTTATTCATCCACCTAGACCCAAACCCAAGAGAAAAATAGACCTGGTACAAGATTTTTGTAATCACATGAATAATTCAATCTTTACCTTGACCCCATTAGACTTTGATAACTCTGGCGATGACATTCCTTTAGTCTATCCTCAACTCATTGATTGGGATCAACAAGACGCACCCATCTTAAACACTTTTGAGAATGATGAAGCAATTGTTGAGTTCCTGGGATTACGTGAAGGCATACCTAACGGGGATCATAAGGCTGGTTTTACCATTGAATTGGACAACAAAGCATATTTTGGGGAATCTATTCAACCCTCCAGTCGCAAAAATGAGAAAAAGAATAAACAAAATAAAAAAGATGAGTCTCTAGGTGAAAACCGAAAGGCACCTTTAGACAATGAAAAGTAAAAAGAAAGGACACATCCAAAGGTGAAAACCTCTCTGAGGCACCTAAGGATGAAGGTTTGAACATTCTCCCTGTTGTATAGGAAAAGTCACCCATGCTCATTGAAGAATCCGTAGAGGTCAACATAGGCACAAAAGAGAATCCTCGACTAGTTTATTTTGCAGCGTCATTGACAACAGAAGAGAAGCCTGAGTTCCACGACTTCTTTGCACATAGATAGATAAATTTTGCTTGGTCATATGCTAACATGCCGGGGTTAGATCCTGAAATTTTTCTACATCATTTGCCCTTACAACCAAGTGCCAAACCAGTGAAATAGAAGTTGAGAAAAATGCATCCACAGATTGCTTTATTAGTCAAGGCAGAACTCAAGAAATTGTTAGATGTTGGTTTCATCAGATCTATCGACTATGCAGATTGGATCTCCAATCTTGTACCAGTCACTAAACCAATTGGGGGCATCTGCATCTGCACTAATTTTAGAGATATCAACAAAGCTTGTCGTAAGGATGACTTCCCTTTACCTAACATAGACATGATAGTTGACATGACAGCAGGATATGAGATGTTGTCCCTTATGGATGGATTTTCAGGATATAACCAGATCAGAATTGCAACTGAAGACCAACCTAAGATAGCTTTCACTTGTCCTTGGGGAATGTATTGTTGGAATGTTATACCCTTCAGACTCAAGAATGCAGGAGCAACCTATCAGTGTGCCATGACTACTATCTTTCATGATCTAGTACACACTTGTATGGAGGATTATGTCGATGACCTTATTGTAAAATCCAAGACAAGGGCAGAACATCTACAAGTTTTAGGCAAGGTATTTTAGAGGCTGGAAACGTATAAAGTGAGACTCAATCCAAAGAAATGTGTGTTTGGAGTCAAGTCAAGAAAGCTGTTAGGTTATATCATTTCTAGACAAGGTATTGAAGTGGATCCGGCTAAGGTAAAAGCAATCATGGACATGCCTCCACCCACTAATCTTAGTCAACTAAGGACACTACAGGGCAGGTTGCAATCTATCAGAAGATTTATAGTGCAGCTAGCAGACAAGACATCCTTTTCAACATCTACTTAAGAAAGGTGTACCCTTTGCATGGACAAACTTAGGTGTGGAGAGGCTTTTCTAACCTGGATTGTTATATTTTACCACACCACTGGCCTTAAGGCCACCTATTGAAGGAAGACCATTGATTCTTTATATTATAAAGAACTCCATTCATCACTCGAGCATTGCTTGTACTGCACGATGATGAAGGTCGTGGAAAGGGTAGTTTATTATATTAGTTGAACGCTGGTGGTTATGAGCTCAACTATAGTAACATTGAACATGCCTATCTTGCAATAGTATTTGCTACTCAAAAATTGAGGCACTATATGCTAAACCATCAAACAATGTTGATTGCTAAAATAGACCCTCTGAAATATCTTCTCAACAAGGCAGCATTAATAGGGTGACTCGCCAAATGGGTTATGATACTTAGTTATCCTGCCTAAGTTTGAGTTCTTGGTAGAACAACTTTTGGTCCCAGCCTAGGATATCCCAGATTCTGAAATGATGTGTGATATTGTTGGTCCTGATCCCCATGGTACAAAGAAATCTATGATTACCTTCATGCCAAAGTCATACCCATTGGCCTATCCAATAACCAATGTAGGACATTCCTCCGCAAATCAGCCAAATACATCATCGTCAGAGACACCCTATATAGACGTGCCTTAGATAATACCCTACTAAGATGTCTTGATTCTACTAAAGCACAAACAACCTTGTGTGGGGTGCATGAGGGTATATGTGGTTCCCATTCGAGCGGTCCTACCTTAGCCAAAAAGATTATGAGACTGGGTTATTACTAGCCTACTATGGAAAAAGACTCATATGTCTTTGTAACGAAATGCCGCCAATGCCAAGTTCATGGAGATTTGATACATGCCCCAGCATAGGAGCTCCATCCTATCACGTCACCATGGCCTTTTTCCCAATAGGGACTCGACCTCATAGGTAAGATCCACCCTACATCATCTAATGGACACAAGTTCATTATCACTACCACTGAGTACTTTACAAAGTGGATTGAAGCCATTCCCATGACATATATTACCGGCACATAGATTTCTAGATTTATCCTAAACTATATCATCTATCGGTATGGTGTCCCTCAGTCCATAATCGCTAATAATGGCCGCCCATTTAAGAACCAAGAAGTCTGCCATCTGTGTGATTAATTTCATATCCAACATCACTTTTCCACTCCATACTACCCACAAGGTAACGGCCAAGTGGAGGCATCTAACAAGACCATCATTAGAATCCTCAAGAAGACTGTCAATGATGCTGGTCGTGACTAGCATTTACAGCTTAACCCTACCTTATGGGCTTATCATACAAGTATCCGTACTCCCACTGGTGCTACCCCATATTCACTTGTTTTTGGGTCTGAAGCCATTTTGCCTATTGAGGTCGAGATTCCTTCCCTAAGGGTATCCCTGAAAGGCCACATTGATGATGAAGAGTACCAAGTGTCGAGACTCCATGAGCTAGAATTCCTAGATGAGCGAAGATAGAAGGCACTAGACCATCTCCAAGCATATCAGAATCGCCTTTGTTGTAGCTATAACAGGAAGGTTTTGAACAGAAACTTTGACATTGGTGACCTAGTTTTAATGGAGAATCCAAAGAATCAAGCAGAAAGAGACAAACCAGGAAAGTTTGAACCTAATTGGTTAGGACCTTATATTGTTACAGAAGCTTTTGGATCAGGAGCGTACCAACTCTCTACTCCTGAAGGGGAAGCATTGTCCTCACCAATTAATAGTCTGCATTTGAAGAGGTTCTACGCATAGCTTCTGCGAGTCTTTGTATTAATTAGCAAAAATACAAAAAAAATCAAAAAAATCAAAAAAATCGTTATCAAGGTGAAAACCTGGTAAACAGGCATCTTGTTAACACCAAAAAAATTAGACAATATAGAGAATAGTAAAGACAAATCATTCATCCAATGGTGAAAACCACTTTGGTGGCGCTTTGGATAGGTACCATGGTGAAAACCTAGCAAACAGGCGCCATGTGTACTCAACTCTGCTCCTTTGTCTACTATTATTCTAATCTACCTTGTACATAGTCCCTATCATTGTATATATTCCACGATCCTGTACATAGTATCCACCTCGGTACATAGTCCACTTCCCTATCTATATCCCTTATCCTTGTACGTACTACCTATCCCTGTACATATCCCTTATCTTTCGTGTCCATTGCTTGTCTATATCATTCCTAATAAGCGGTAGTATTTCCCATAACTTGGAATGATTGACATCGAGTGCATTTCATATCCCCCATTTTACCTTATCCATAGTCAATTGGTCTTATACTCGACTGGGGGCAAACACTTGATGTGTGTCATATTGATTCTTCCATTAGCTGTGTTGAAGACGTAAAACCATAGAAAAATCCAAAAACATCGCAAAATGACCTGAGAAAACACAAAAACATCAAAAAACTTTACAAAAGACAAAAAAAGAATCAAAACATTTCAAAAATCCAAAAACAGAGTCAGAGTCAATCGCACTTGTTAGTCTTTGTTGTTTGTCGAACTACGTTGCCGCTGCGACTGAACGTAGGCAAGGCCATCTACCGTTGTGCCCCCAAGGCATTAGGTCAATCCATTTAGGTTTGTCTGTATAAATTCATAATTCAATCCATATGTCTATATGACAAGGTCATTGGTCATGTCGAACTACAAGGTCTCTGCGTGTATAACATAGGCAAGGCCATCAAGCGATGAGCCCCCGAGGCTGCACTAGGTCAGTCCATTAGGGTTCGTCACATTCACTTTCACACACATCTTCTATTTGTATTCAGTCTTGTCGGTCAAGTCAAGTCGAACTACGTTGCCTCTACGACTAGATGTAGGCAAGGCCATCAATCGATGATCCCCCAAGGCCACACTAGGTCAGTCCTTTAGGGTTTATCGTAGCACGTAGTCAATTGTCAACACGTCATATCAAGTCATGCATCCATCTAGTGAACAAGTCAGCAATGTCTCTAAGTAAAATCAAACAACTTGCCAAACAAAACAATTCAAACAGATCAACCAAAAGTCTGCTACAGGATGTGTCCTTCTTGGAAACAAACATTATCAAAACAATCAACCTATGTCTTATACAGGATGAGTCCTTCCTACATAATCGACAAGGTCAAACATAGCCTTACACAAGTTATCACATCAATGGCATCTGACTCAACTTCTTATACGATACATGTCTTTCTAAAACCAGGCTTTGTCATGCCTTATACAGATAGTCATAACATCGAAACCAGACTCACAGTCTTATCCGGTAGGTGTGTCTCCTGACATCAGGCTCTATCAATCAATCCTTTTATCAATCAAACAAACAACTCATGTTTTGGAAAATATTTTTACTGGATTTTTGAATTTCTGACTTATTTATCTTATCATTTATCTTGAATTGATGATTGGGATTCATGTTACTAGCTTTCTCAAGGATGTCCCATGAAGGATTTAGAGAAGCAACGATGTATCAGAATTCTATTTTCTTTGACTATTGTCTGTCGATTGTGTTTTAAATTTGATTTTGAGTCATGTTACTAGTTTCCTCAAGGATGTCCCATGAAGGATTTAGAGGAGCGATGACGTCTCATGACCCGTCTTTTACTTTGTTTGCTACCTGTGGTTTGTCCTGACAAAAAGACTGGGGCAACTTGTGCCCTTAGTATGAGTTAATGACAATCCTTGTTTGCGACTGTCTGTTATTAGCAAGTGGATGACCTTGCACACCTTGATCTATGTTATATCATGGTGTTTTTCTCCATTTGTATTAGTCTCGCCCAATGATGATAAAGTGCAATTCCTTCTGTGATACATCAAAATATTGAAGATTGCTAATACTAACATTTATCTTCTATCTTTCATTCTTTGTCGATCTTTCTTTCTGCACTAACAGCTCTTCTTTCTTGCATTATGATAGTCCTGTGACACAAAACATTATACATCATCCTGCATCAACATACATGTTAGAATCATACATCACATAGAATCAACATTATCTCATTAGCTGCATAAACATCATAAAATACATATACTCATCCATCACATAGGCATATCATATAAACATCACATGTATAAATAAAGACTGCATAATCAGTACATAGAAATGCATATCATGAAAATCACCACCAAAATCATATATATATATATATATATCGCTCAACTGTGTCATATCACAATGTCATAATGTACCAATAATACATGGAAGCCCGCAGGCTATAAGATCAAAATACAATGTCTCAAATGAATCTCAAGCAGTATCTCTATCATGAACTGCCACTGCCATCATGTCGGGAGCGTGTGGGAGAATGATGCTAGGAACCTGCTGATCTCTGAGCTATGGGAGGTCTGTCATATGGCCCTGCTCTACGTGGCTAATCCACCCCCTCTATGCTAACTGTCTGTGTGTCGATCCTAGTCTGAGACCTGCTACTGTGTGTCACTGAAAAACTAGGAGCCCGTCTCTCTAGGGGAACCTCTGCCTCATATAGGTCCTGATAGTATCTCTCCCTCTCTCCAACTTTGGTTAGCTCTCTGGCGAACGCAACTGATGGTCCTGTACATAATGCCCTGAGCTTTGTGAATCTCTACTCAGTCTCCTGTCACCGAGCTATGGCCTGATCCCCGTCCATCAAAGCTCTGTCCCTCTCCATCTGATAGGCATCCCTCTCAGCCATCATCACTCTCATCTGCTCCTCTAAGGATGCAACCTGGGCTCGCAATGTATCCGTGTCTGGATCCTCTTCCCCTATATCATCTTGTCTGGCCCTGTCTATCCCATCCTCCTCCTCATCCACCTCCTCTAGGATCTGATCTCGAATCTCTCTCTCATGATCATCATCCTCATCATCATCCTCCTCGTAGGCACCTAGCAACCATAGGGCATCAACCTCAGCCTCCTCTCTGCCTGCCTCCTCAGCACCTACCTCCTCCTCTGCCGGGATATCTGGGATAACTGCCTCTGTCGGCTGTGCCTCCTCTCCACCTCTGGAAATTTCCTCCTCTCCTCTCCCAACATCTGGCATGGCTATGTCCTCCTCTCCTCGCCCCTCCTCCCAGATCAGTGACAAAGGTGGTCCTCATCCTCTCTGCCCACATCTCCCTCTCTTGCCTCCATGCCATCCACCTCGGCCATCATCCCCTCCATCACCACGGCCTCCTCTACCTCCTTAGCCTCTACCTCTACCCTGTCTGCCTCGTGGACCTGTACCACGCCGCTCTACCGGTGCTGGCTACTCTGGATCTGTCAAGCGGATCAGCCTGTGTGCTGCCCACCACTGATCATAAGCTGTTGTGGTCCCTGGGTCTGCTGGACCATCTCTCTATCCTCATGGGAGCGCCTGTAGTGAATCAATATCTGCCTTTGTAGTGGCCACTGGAATCTCTAGCCCCCATAGCGGGACCTCTCATGAGGACCTCGCGAACTCTGCTCTACCTCGAGGTACATCCTGCACCTCTCCAAACTGTCTCAGGACCCGATCTGGCAACTGTCGCTCTATAATATGCACGTACGATACAATCCGTCCAACCAAGTACTGTGTCTGCCTGTAAAATGGTAGGTGCTCACCCTCATCTCACCACTGCTCACAGCCTAGGTATGGTCTCCATGTAAACTACTCCATGGTGTCTATGGTGTGTCTGAAATAGCCTGTGTCCCCAATATCATGTTGTGTGGTCGCCCCCGCATAACAGAAGGTGTACGAAGCTCCATGAGGTAGGTCAACTGTCACAGGTGGCCGAAAGATCGCTATATGCTCCCATGTCCATACCATAAGGAGCGTGGTACTGCAACTCATCGACTGTGCCTCTCGGTAGGCAATATCATGCAGATGGAAATATAACATTTCGAGTACATAGGAATCCCAGGCATACACAACTTGGTGCTCGAGCATGCCCACTAGCATCTCCCCCCATCCCATAGGAAATCCATGACCTCGGCGGTCAGGCAGTACTATACCGCCTATCAATGTAGCTAATAGACAGTCCAGCTGTCTATACCTCTTGGCCAACACCTGCCACCTAATCTCATAATCGTCGAACCCTAACTGTCTAATGTCAGCATGAGGGTAGTATCTGCACATCTCGGCGGCACCCCTTTGGGTATCATATGCTACTCGTGTGCCTCTAATAGGCAGTCCAAGGATCCTATATACATCCTCTAATGTAACTGTGGCCTCTCCAGTCGGTAGGTGGAAGGATGATGTCTCCGAGTGCCACCACTCACACAAAGCTGTCAGTAGTCCCCGATTTGCCCGAATCTGGGGCATATCGGTCACATGCAACAAACCCAAATGCCATAGAGTCCGTCGCTCTGCCGGCCGCAAGCTGTCTCTGAATCGAAACATGGTAGGTCTCGACTCCTGTGTATAAATCGTGTCTAATACAACCTACAACAACATTATACATGCCTCATGTTAGACTCAATCATCTATTCTAGTGCAAACTGACCATACTACATAAAATACAAATGCGTCGTTATTTTGCACATGTGTCATTTTTTTTTCACATATGTTGCTTTTTAACATATGTGGTTCATAAATTTCATATCCGTCATTATTAAAAAAATGCGGCTAATAATAACCAAATGTGTCACAAAACGGTCATTTGCGTTGCAAAATATCAAATGTGTTTCTAAATATGCAAATGCGGCTATAAATATGCAAATGCATTTCAAAAATTCAAATGCGTTTCAAAAATAATCAAATGTGTTTAACCGCTAAACCCTATTTCAAATGGTCGACGTAAATATTCAAATGCAGTTTTCCGCATACACATGCGTCGTTCATGCATGCATATGCGGTTCATAATTAAAGTGACGCATAAGTAAAAAATGAGGCAAATGCATTAAATAACGTGCAAATCAAAAAATTTCAAAAGGCAAGTTTTAGGTCCATACCGGGGGGTCTGCACCGGCTGGTCTCTGGTATGTCCGGATCCTGTATGTGGGATGATGAGTGGCTGGAACTGGAGACATCCTCGCTAGAAAGTCAGAGCAAAATCTCAATTTCTCAACTAGGTGGGTGAAAATGAATAGGTTTTTACCCCTATTCCTATATATACCTAGGGCTTAGGTGTCATTTATGTCATACTGGCCATGTAAACTTCCATTTTCTATCATCCTGTACCCGTCCCTTCCATTTCCAAACTCAATTCCGTCCACTGCACTACAGTTTTGCCTATCCAGCGGACTATTCAGGAGCATTTCCAAATTTTTCTAAACTTTTCAAAAATTTGTCAATTTTCCCGAGGGGGCATACCTTCACCTATTCTAATCTGGGGCATTAATGGGGCATGCTTTTTTATATCGATTTTCTTTGACATAACCCCGAAATGACATTGTATCAAAGAGGGGCAAATGTAGACACCGAAATCTGGTTTTAGGCCTGCGACTTCCATATTCTATTCTTCACGGTCATGATTAAATAATGTCAATTATTTAATTAATTCATCTTCTGTTAGTTCTTCTATTAATTAAATAATCTTAATTATTTAATTAATTCACACTTTTCTTTATTCTATCTGATTAATTAAATAAACGCTTTTTATTTAATTATGTTACTAATTAACCTTATCCGTCTTGTCAAAGTAAATAAATTCTTATTTAATTTATTCTTTATCATATTTCAACTATAATTAAAGAAATTCGGTATTTATTTAATTATTCATTTTAAAATCCCTTCATCACTTAATTAAATAAATATTATTTATTTAATTATTCTTCAAATATCGAGTCTTGAATTAAATGAATTATTTAATTCATTAATTAATTTTAACGCATTCTTCTATATTTTAGATAATTATGTGAGTTATCTAAGTATTCACTTTTACTCGACTCAACATCTATTTTAATCGCTTCAGTTAACTCTTCATTTGATGTCTGAGTGGCTGTCTCGAGTAATCTCTTTGTCAGATCAGTCAATCGTCCAGTTCTAACTTATTTGCGTGTACATGCAGATTAATTAAATATTCTTATTTAATTAATTAAACCTCGTGCATGCATTTGAACAAGAGTTTCTTTAATCCATCTTCATCTTTGTCATGCAAAGATATTTCTTATGTTTTCGAATGCCGAACTGAAGATTAAATCATTTATTTAATCTTTAATTCTATTTCTAATTTATATCACTCATGTCACTACTGACAGGTATCAGAATTCATGTCTAATCTGTCGATCTCAACCGTTCGTTGATCTTTCGATCTTGGCATGTCGTTCGAATAATCAATTTTCTATAAATTGATTTGTCATTCTTCATTCCAATCTCTCTCGCGAATTCTTATGACTTTTGAGAGCACTTTATCTTGAATCTTCGATATTTTTCTAATCACTATCTTAGGCTATACTTGCACGAACTCTTGAAAATCTGAGGGCAATTATACTACACAAGCAAAATGGAGAAGGGCAATCGAGATGAATCATGGAAATACGTTCGAAATTGGTGAGATTGTTTCAGTTTGTTTACATTTTAACTACCTTTGTTCTTTGTTGCTTAACATTTAGATTTGCATTCTTAGATCTTAGTATTGCATGTTTTCTTATAATCTTCTTTGTTGTCTTTGTGCACTTTCTATGGCATTACAGAATGGATGAAAGGATGTGATTAATGGAATAGAAGAATTGATATGATTGGATTGATTTAGATTGATTGGATTGATTAATTGACAATTTGAAGACTGATTTGAAGGAGTTGAATTAATGCATTGAATTGTTTTGAAGAATTGATTGGAAGAAATGATTTGGTGTGATTTTATTGCTTGGATTTTTTTTATGGATATTTGACTTTTTTTAATCTTTTTTTCAAGACCTTTTTCATTTTTTTTGTATTTTTGGGGATATTTTGAGGTTTTTTGGAT
>VDFB02368849.1:0-17930 GCA_007258455.2 Sequoia sempervirens | reverse complement strand
TAGAATGCTTTCCATGTCCACTAAAAAATCTTTATGCACTAGAGTTTTCATTACTCTCCTCACCTCGTTCACTAGTTCTCCTAAGTCTAAACCCCAAGCCATGACCAACGAATAGATATCCATATTCGTTCTGAATCTATGTGTCAATTTTTTGAATCCATCTCCCAACATTATTTGAACTGCTTGCACCACTTGCTCTTCCCTGTAGAGAAATAAACCTCGTAGCCTCTGCACAAAAGCTTTACACACAAAGGGGTCCAGCTTCCTCTGCGATGTCATGGTGAAGCTGGCCTCCATTGCTTTTCAGTTTCACTGACTTCCAACCTATCACCCACTGCCGAAAGGATACAATCCTATTATCCTTACACTTGAACTCGAAGAAGCATCGAGGGTGATAGGTTAAGGTGAATGTCATTATAACACCTCATTTCACCAGCCTTCTCCATAAATGCACCTGCCACCATGCTTGTCACCTTTCCTATCTTAATTCACCAAAGTTGAGGTTTTGGAACTTTTCCTAACCTTACTACCTTAGTAACTTAGTTGCAAGTCTTTCTTGGTCGTCTTTGTATTTGGTGGGTTGGAAGTTTCAAAAAAATTGAAACTTCATAATTTGGTTCTAAGGTTCCAAATTTTAGTGACCACGTGACATTATGGATTGTCACCTCTCCTATCTTAATTCAGAAAAGTCGAGGTTTTGGTACTTTTACTAACCTTACTACCTTAGTAACTTAAGTCTTAGTTGCAAGTCTTTCTTGGTCATCTTTGTAGTCGGTGGGTCAAAAGTTTCAAAAAATTTGAAACTTCAGACTTTGGTTCTAAGGTTCCAAATTTTAGCACGTGACATTATGGACCAAGACCGTTTGATGATTTTTTGATGGATGGCTATAGTTGTATTCTGAAAGTATATTTCTCATGCACTAAATTTGTGAATAGAAACCTCTAGAATAACACTAGAACCGTTAGATCTGGACACGTGGCTAGATCAAGGGTCATCATCATGGTAATGAATCTGACGGGTTGGATTTTGGCGATGAGCATTACAAGAACTTAAGTGGAAAAAATATGCGCGTGCATTAAGTTTGTTTTAAAAGAGGGACCGCCTAGGGAGAATGTAGGACCAATGCTTAAAAACTTAAGAACATTTTTGATGCAGGAGCATCCAGTGGTGTAAGTGCAATCTTGCATTACCCAAAAATAGTTAAATTTCAAGTTTCTTAGTTTTTAGCTATTTTTACAATTTTGTATACCCTTTTCCTCATAATGAAATTCCCAATTTACAGCTTTTATTTTATGTTCTTGGGTTGGAAGATATTGCAGTTTTAGTTTCCCAGATTTACACCTGAAAATCTTTCGAGTGGGATTTGAGGCACTTAGAGCTTCCGGATCAGCCCTGAAACTTTTCGAAATTAGCATAGAAAATTTTGAATGTGTTCTTGACTTCGAGACCTTTCCAACAGTTCAAACGGTTCACGAATCGGAGTCCCGGATCAAAAGTTATGGCCCCGAGAAGTTGGCGCACTTTCTAGAAGATACCATTGCAAATGCTTTTTTAAAATTTGAACTTCATGTTGTAAATTTTCGGCTCCAAACCGCCTAAACTCAATTTGAATGTTGTTTTGGCTCCAAACTAATGAGGAGCTTTATTTATGGGCAGGTTTCTAATTTTTGGGTAACTTTTTGGGGACAAGCTCGCATATTGCAAAAGGGTGATTTTGTAGCTTTCTATAACTTGCATGTGTTGTAAAATTTGGGGATTTGAGATCCTTTGCATGTAAGAAGTTCCATTTTCTGAATAATAAAAATTATTCTCTTGTTTGTGGGTTATTTTCTGTGTCTCAGGTTGTGCCCTCATCAAGTGGTATCAGTGCAGGTTTTCTTGAGCGTGTGGACAGATCGCCGATCGTGAAGCATTTCACACCAGGACCGTGGTTGTGGGTCAACGTCAAGAAAAATGCCTCCAAGAGTGGTGCCCCCGGTAGGCGTGGTGGTGCCAGAGGTGGTCGAGGTGGCAAAAATGCTGGTGGAAGAGATGCACTGGCAGCCCTCCAGAGACAGATTGATGCTTTACAAGAGCAATTGAGAAGAGGGTTAAACCCAAGGGAGGAAAGTGAGGAAGAAGGAGAGGAAGAAGGTTCATATGTAGAAGAGGAAGAAGAAGCAATTGATCAAGACCAAATGTGGCTAATAAGGGCCATTTCGAAGATCGAGAAAAGACCCAAAGTAGAAGTCCCTAGTTATTCCAGAAGTCTGAATCTGGAAGAGTTGATCAACTAGATCAACGAGCTAGAAGAATATTTTGGAGTATGAGGGAAATAGAGGCCCAGATCTAATAAGTTTACAAAATGAAGCCAAAGAGCCAGCACAAGAGCCATGGAAAGAGGTCCAAATTTTGGAAAGAACAAGAGAAAAGTCAAGATCACCAGATGGGATCACATAGTAGAAACCAAGAAGGCTCATACCTGACTACGAAGTTAGACTCCATTGGAAGACATCATAAGGGTTGAAGTAAGGAAGTAGATCTGTGAAAGAATATACCAAATATTTTCACAAGATAATCATTAGAATGGGCCACATAGAGGCCAATAAGGAGAAGGTAGCCCGATATCTTAATGGGTCACAACCGAGCATTCAGGAGGAGTTAAGCCTAGTCAAACACTTCACCATTGAGATGTGTAATGCATTGTTCAAGGTGGAAGAGAAGCTGAACAAAAGATTTGATGGCAAAGCAAAAAGACAAGGTCAAAGCGGAAGGGGGCAATGGAAGACATTCAGAAGCCGAATGATGATGAAAAAGAAAAGCGGAAGATGGCACCAACCCAAGCCAAAGAATGACAACTTCTTATCGCCTCGCGATCAAAACAATGGTGATCAAAGAGGTAGAGGACCAGGGAGATGGACAAGGATCCGGAAGAGGTGGTTTCGTGAGGAACGCGGTTTCCGCGGTGGCTAAGAAGGGCATCGAAAGCCTGGCGAATGTCCACAACACCAAAGGAAGCACAAAAGGCTGGGAAGGTCATGGGGAGGGTTGTGCATGTAGATGAGGGAGGCCCCAACTAAACATTCTCCGGGATGATGCGAAAGCGGGGAGAAACCCTAGTGATTGCAGAGCCCTAGTGACCGTAAGAAAAGTGAAACCGCATGTAGAGGAAGACCTGTTTCGCATTGCAAGGTGCAAGTGTGAAGGAAAATGTTGTGATGTCATTATTGATCTGCGGGGAGCAATCGGATAATCTAGTGTTAGAGGAGATGGTCACAAAGTTGAAGTCGAAAGAGGGCGGGCACCCGCGATCCGTGACGATTGTTCGCGTAAAAGACCATAAATTTTGGTCACCGAGTGCCACCAGTAAAGTTCAAGATCGGGAGCTACCATGATGCAGGGGCAATTTGGCGATATCATCCCCATGGATGCATGTCACATGTTGTTAAAGCCGTGGCACCGATAGGCGAAGCCATATGATGATGGGGCCATGTGCAAACACTTATTCCTTTGACAAAGGATGGGTATCGGGCCACAAGTTGAAACCCCTGAAGGAGACTGAAGAAAAGGTATGTAGTAGTGCTAGAATTTGTTATGTAGATGGAATAAAATTTTTAGAAGGTATAAAGCATGAGCATGTGTGTTATGCATTGATTCCTAGAGTGAGTAAGGAGGATAGTGAGAAGGTTCCAAAAGAAGTTTCTGGGATGTTGGATGAGTTTCAGGATATTGTTTCTGATAATGTACCTGAGGGTTTACCATCAATAAGGAAGATCAGTCATCAGATTGACTTGATTCCTGGAGCTAGTTTGCCAAATAAGGCAACTCATAGGATGACTCTAGCAGAAAATGAGGAGTTGAACAGACAAGTTCAAGAGTTGTTGAGAAAGGGTTTGATACAAGAGAGTTTGAGTCCATGTGCAGTACCTGCAGTACTAGCACCAAAAAAGGATGGGAAGTGGAGGATGTGTACAGATTCCCAAGCCATAAACAAGATAACAATCAAGTACAGATTTCCCCTGCCAAGGATGGATGACCTGATGGATTGTTTGAGTGGAGCTCAGTACTTCACAAAGATTGACCTCAAGAGTGGATATCACCAGATCCAGATTCGAGAGGGAGATGAATTGAAGATCAGCCTTCAAAACCAAAGATGGTTTTGTAATGAGTGGTTAGTCATGCCTTTGGGCTAACCAATGACCGAAAGCACATTCATGCTGCTCATGAATCCAGGTACTCAAAAGAATTTCTAGGAATTTTGTTATTGTGTATTTAGATGATATTTTGATTTCTTGCAAGAAGCATTACTTGGATGAGCATCCGGGATGCATGACCAGAGTCTTTGAGAAGTTAAGAGAAGAGAAACTCATGATTACCCAAAGAAGTGCAGTTTTGTGAAGAGGGAGCAGTGTACTTGGGGTTTGTTGTCTCAGCAGAAGGTCTCAAGATGGACCCAGAGAAGGTGAAGGTTATTATGGAATGGCCTACCCCAAGAATTGCTACTGAGGTGAGATCTTTCCATGGTTTGGCTAGTTTTTATAGAAAGTTCATTAGAAACATCATTAGTATTTGTGGACCCCTGACTGAAACAATGAGAGTGGATAGAAAAGAATTCAAGTGGAGCACTGGAGTGGCAAAAAGTTTTGAACTATTGAAGTAGAAGGTGACAGAAAGCAACTGCTCTATTCTCCCGCATTTCAACAAGGTGTTTCGTGTGATTGTGATGCTAGTGGTTGTGCCATTGAGCAAGAGTTGAGCCAAGAAGGTTTCTCCTCCCATTGGCCTGCTGAAAAGTTAAAAGATGCAAAGAGAAAGTATTCTATATATGATCAGGAATTTTATGCACCAGTTCAAGCATTAAAGAAATGGAGACATTATTTGTTGTCGAAGGAATTTGTTCTATATACTGATCATCAGGCCTTGTAGTACCTAAATAGTTAGGGAAAATTAAATCAGAGGCATATGAAATGGGTAGAGTTTTTGCAGAGTTATACCTTTGTTTTAAAACATAGGAGTGGGAAGTCAAATAGGGTTGCAGATGCCTTAAGTAGGAGGCATACATTGATGACAAAGATGTAGATTGAAGTGGTTTGGTTCAATGAACTTAAGACACTGTACGCAGAAGATCCTGATTTCGCAAAGGCTTGGAAAGCTTGTCAGGAACCTGTTACAGTGGACAGGACAAGGTGGCTGGATTTCATAATCTAGGATGGCATGTTATTTAAGGGAAGTCAATTGTGTATTTTGAGGAGTTCCATGAGGGAGAACCTGATAAAGGAGAAGCATAGTGGAGGAATGGCAGAAAATTTTGGTCGAGATAAGACCATTGCCATTATCAGTGAGCATTATTATTGGCCTCAGTTGTCACAAGATGTGAAGAATTTTGTACAAAGCTGCAGAGTATGTCATATGGCTAAAGGAGTGAGCCAGAATACAGGTTATATAGCCCTTACCTGTACCAGAGAGGCCATGGGAGGATATAAGTATGGACTTTGTTCTTGGTTTTCCAAGGACACAAGAGGGAATGATTCAGTCTTTGTGGTGGTTGATAGGTTTTCAAAGATGGCACATTTCATTCCATGTCAGAAGACCCATGATGCAGTCCACATTAATGACTTGTTCTTCAAAGAGGTGGTGAGGCTACATGGTCTGCCAAAGAGTATTGTTTCAGATCGTGACACCGAATTTGTGGGGTACTTTTGGAGGACCTTGTGGAAGAAGCTGAAGACAGAGTTGAAGTTCAGTTTTGCACACCATCCACAAACAGATGGGCAGACAGAGGTTGTTAACAGGATTCTGGGTAACCTACTGAGATGTTTGGTAGGAGATAAACCCAAGGGATGGGACTTGATCTTACCCTAGGCAAAATTTTCTTATAATAATTATGTCAATAGAAGCATGATAGATCACCATTCCGATTGTGTATGGAGGTAGCCCCAGAATAGCTAATTGAGGAAGATGGACCAAGAGAAGAAAATAAGTGTTGAAGCCAAAGATTTTGCAGAATACATCAAAGATATACATGAGAAAGTAAGAGAACATATTAACAAGATGAATATGCAGTATAAGACTAAGGCATATCAGAAGAGGAGGTATAAGGAGTTTCAAATTGGTGATGAAGTGATGGTCCACTTGAGGAAAGAAAGGTTTCTAGTGGGAACATATAACAAATTGAAGATGAAGAAGTTTGGTCCCTGTAAGATTTTGAAGAAGCATGATTCAGGGAATGCATATGAGGTGGAGTTGCCTGATGGAATCAACATTTCCCTTGTGTTCAACATTTCAGATTTGACAGAGTATCATGAAGGTGGAACAGAGGAAGCACTAGCAATAGGGTAGTATGGAATTCTAGCACCTAATTCAGAATGGGAGGAGATTGAAGCAATCTTGGATAGTCGTGTGGGAAGGAGTACCAGAAACAGGCAGTATGAAGAATATCTAGTGAAATGGAGAGGAAGGCCTGTGGAAGATTCATCCTGGCTATCTAAGGTAGCGATTGACCAGTTGGGTTTTCCTCAACCATCTGAGACATGACGGGGTCACTTCTCAAATTACCCTAGGTGTCTGATGCAGGAGCATCCAGTGGTGTAAGGGCAAATCTTGCATCACCCAAAAATAGTTAAATTTCAAGTTTCTTAGTTTTAGATGTTTTACATTTTTGATACCCTTTCATCATAAATTCCAATTTATGGTTTTTATTTCTCTGTTCCCGGTTGAAATATTGTGCTTTAGTTTCCTATTTACACCAAAATCTTTTAAGTGGATTTGAGGCACTTAGAGCTCAATCAGCTCCTAAACTTGCCAAAATTGGCATAAAATTTCAAGCACGTTCTTGACTTTGAGACCTTTCCAACGGTTCAAACGGTTCATGAATGGAGTCCCGGATCAAAAGTTATGGCCCCAAAGTTGGCGCACTTTCTAGAAGATACCATTGCAAATGCTCTTTTGAAATTTGAACTTCATGTTGTAAATTTTCAGTGCCAAACTTCTAAACTCAATTTGAATGTTGTTTTGGCTCCAAACTAATGAGGAGCTCTATTTATGGGCGGGTTTCTAATTTTTGGGTAACTTTTTGGGGACAAGCTCGCATATTGCGAAAGGGTGATTCTGTAGCTTTCTATAACTTGCATGTGTTGTAAAACTTGGGGATTTGAGATTCTCTACATGTAAGAAGTTCTATTTTCTAAATAATAAAAATTATTCTTTTTTTTGTGGGTTATTTTATGTGTCTTGGGTTGTGCCCTCATCAGTTTTACACAAATGATGTTGCAAATCAATCTAACCACGACCATTCGATGAATTTTTGATGGACAGTTGTAGGTGCATTCCGCAAGTAAATCTCTAAAGCAGTAGACTTGTGAATTGAAACCTCTGGAATAACACTAGAACTGTTAGATGCAGATACGTGGTGATATCAAGGCTCATTTCTCATCTTTTCAATGACTTGGCATATTACATTTCATTTAATTGAAATTCTCAATCTTTTTAAAGAAATTTTGGTAGTCGTACTGCTCACGACGATTAATTCCATATGAACAATGTGGAGAGATCAAGGTTCACTTCGCTCTTTTCAATGACTATGCATATTACATTTCATTTAATTGAAATTCTCAATCTTTTTAAGAACGTGTGGTAGTCATACTACTGGCGGCGATTAATGCCATATGAACATCTCAAGTGATTGATTGGACAGCTCATGAGTCATAGCTTTAATGAAACAAGATTTGTAAAGATTTCAATTTTTCATAATTCATATCGTTTGAGTGACATTGGAGTATGGTGATTTTGATAGCTTGTCACTTGTTAGCTTGAAGTACAATTTTTGACTTTTCATGCATCCAAACGTCAATCAAATTAAACATTTTAATTGTACATGTAAGGCTTAAGTTTTAATTGTACCTGTAAGGCTTAAGGCATAGTTTGCATGTAGCCAAATGTCAATCAAATTAAACATTTTAATTGTACATGTAAGGCTTAAATTACTATTACACAAATCAATTAAGTTGGTTTTTTGGTTTGCGCGAGCCGTGAATCGCCATTATGAATCATGATTATACAATATACGTGACAGGTGTGAGGTGTACATAGGAACCAGGCTGGTAGTGGCACTATTGGCAAAAAAAATAACTAAATAAGGATAGTGACTAGTGAGCACAACTAAAATCATTCGTTGAAGGCTAAAGGCCTTATAGTTGAGTGCAATGTTTGAATTGTCATAAGGGTTTTCATTTTGTAGGGTTAATAAGGATTCAGGAAGAAGATCATGTGGCATTATTGGGGATACTCTAAATTCTCCTACTTGCAGTTATGTAGTCATAGAGTCAACGACCAATTTCATTCAGGCTTCAAGTTCAGAATGGGTGGAATTGGAAAGAAGTTGATTTGGTTCACCTAACTTCTCAAACAGGTTTTGAACCAGGATGAGGAGCTCTGATGGAGATAAGTGCTATCCCAGTGCATGGAAGTTGCAAGTAGAAGATGGGAGCAATTTTACTACCCATCATCGTCTACATGATTGCCTAGGAAATTCTCATGCATTTATTTTCAATGCCCATCTTCTACATGGGAGAATTTTTAATACCCCTCATCGTCTGCATGGTTGGCCAAGAGAGTATCTTGCATTTATTTTAAGATACCATGGCCTACCAGGCAAGCCCCGTGCATTTATTTGCAGTGCTCATCTTCTACATGGGAGCAATTTTACAACCCCTCATCTTCTGCATGAGTCCGGTTCTGAAAGGGGCTAAGTACATTTTGTTTCTTCACGGCTCCCAATTCCCCAGCATGATTCCCCAGGCAAGCCCCATGCATTTATTTTCAGAGCCCATGGCTAACCCGACAAGTCCCATGTGTTTATTTTCTTCAACTTCAGAATGGGTTGAATTGGAAAGAATTTGATTTGGTTGACCAAACTTCTCACACAGGTTTTGAGCCAGGATGGGGAGCTCTGATGGAGATAAGTGCTCTCCAAGTGCATGGAAGCAACAAGTAGAAGATTGGAGTAGTTTTACAACCCCTCATCCTCTGCATGACTCTAATTTTCAAAGGGCATAAGTACTTTTTGTATCTTTAATAGCTCCAATTTCCCCCATTTGATTTGCCCCCCTTTCCACATGCATATTTTTCAGAAACTATGATTGGCGGTGGCCCCCCTCCATGCATTTATTTTCAGACAATAGAGATTCAAGACTCAGAGACCATGGCAGAAGCTTGGCACTTGCGCATACATTTGTATTTGCACTATGTAATAATGTGAAATTGACAATTGTCATTCAATTGTAATAAAAATAAATGGTTGTGTTATTCATGTGATTATGTGACATTGTAATTCCTTTTATTAGGTCCTTTGCAATGTTAAGTGTTACTGTGCTATTAATGGTTGTGCTTTTAATGTGATATTGTAATTCATTTTATAAAGGCGTTGATGTGAATGCTAGCGCAATGCACATTAAAGGTTGAAAAAAACTTTAAAACACATGTTTACTATTTATAATATATATCATAAATTACTCAATCATTTGATGAACATTTGATGTATGGTTGTAGTTGCATTCTAGAATGAAATGCATGAAGCACTAGGGTTGCGAACCTAAACGTCCAGAATCACCCTATAACCGTTAGATTTACAAAGATCAACGCTTTATATTCTTTAGAATTTGTTGTCAATACAGGACTGAAAAAAGCACTTTTAGTTTATATTGCTAAGTGATTTTATTTTTAAGTGAGAGAGTCAGCACATGGGGAGATTTCAGTCTTCAATTTTCTCATTGCAGTGCACCGTGGCACTACCCTCTTTTGGGTTCCACAGTTCCACTTCCAACAAACCATTCCAGAAACCCAGTTTCCATGACTATCAGCATTAATCTTTCCAAGAATCAAAAGTCGGGTAAGTGAAAGAATTCTTGTGGCTACATTTCATCATTTGGCGTTTCTTAAAATCTTATTTTGTCAAACTTTGAAGTTTGGGTTTAGGGCTAAGAGACTTAAGAATTAATAAAAATTAAGGAATAATAGGGAATTTGCAGTTTCACATTGTATAAGCATGTCTACTAGCAGTACCACTAGAGCAATGTCAGATAAAAAAATACATTATGCAAAATTGCTTAAAACCCCAAGTTTCACTAATGAATACCATGATATTTATTATCCTAAAACCTATGGTATGCGTACCTCAGAACTTAGATTTTCATCTGAGAATAAGGCCTCAAAGAAAATGCAAGTTAATAGTATCAGTGCACCATGGGTAATTGGACTAGGGTGCATGATGTTACATGAGGTTTTCCTTTGCCCTGAATTTATCACGGTCTGTGCCCAAAATTATGATGATAACAAAAGAGAAATTGTTAATAAAGATAGAAAAGAAGAATTGTTATCCATTAATTCAGAAGAACTTGGAAAATTGTTGGGGTTTACAATCAAAGAATTTGGAAATGTCCACATTGACCTAAAAAAGCTTGCTAGTGATTATGAAGCAATGGATGAAATGGAAAAAAAATATTTCTTAAACAAAATAGTTCAAGATAGAAACAAATTGAAAGGTGATCATAAGCCTCCTTATGATTTAGAAATTTTTAAATCATGGGTTCAGGATACTATTTCCATGCTAGCATTTTTCCTTGGACTAGATAGCAATTTAGAAGTGGGTGCATGTCTCCTTGAAATGGTGTATAATATCCATTATGGTGTTCAACATGTCAAATATAAATTTATTGAGTACATTGCAGAATCCATGCATAAACAATTTTTAATGATTAAAGGAGGTTCCACCAAGACATTTAGGTTCACAACCTACTTGTGCTATCTTTTTCTATTGAAATTCAGAGGAATGTTCCAGACCAACAAGCTTCAGATTCGGCCCTATAGTAATCCTGAGGAAAATAAAGTGGATCTAGTATATGAATGGACCTCTATTATAAGGATGTGTGATTCTCGAAGGAACTAAAATCATTTTGTAGACTACTTTTTGGCTCCATTGCATCAAGAAATTACAAATACTCCAATGCCTAGATTTCCTATGTCATGTAGAAAATGCATTCAACTAGGAAAAGAAATACAATTGGTTGATTGGTACTTAATGGAAGAATATACTTTGCTAAGATTTTATGGATTGGGAGTACATCCATACAAACTTCCAATACATGTGACAGAAAGGGTTTTTGCTTTGGAATATGTAAGGAAGATGCAAAGTACTGATGAACTGCACTTTACCAGTCAGCAAAAGAACTTATTTCCTTCTTTACCTTTTTCATGTGGAGGGATCACATTCGAGAGAAAAGAATTTAGTTTGGCACATAATCTTTTGAATTTTTTTGATTTTGATGCTATCTGTCACTGGCAGTATCATCCATGTGACACCATTAAATCAATGATTGTGCTCAATAAGAATGTTGCAAGTAGAATTCAACATGAAAGTAAATGCTTGCTTGAAAACTTGAGAAACAAGGATTCTTGGGTTGAGGTCAAAATTGCAATGGAGAAAAGTGTTGCTGATAATGGTATTTCTTTTGAGAAATTGTTAGCAAAAATTATGGCATTGCATCAAAAGACAATTAGGAGGTACAATAATTTTTATAAAAAAGTGCTAAACCATGTAGTAGAGTAAAAATACCAGGTTCTCTAGAGAAGGAAGTTATAGAAAAAAATTGGTCACGATCAAAAATTACTGCCTTTTGGTCTATGAGGAAGGAGCTAGGTGAGCCAAGAGCTCTTGCAGAGTATGGAGATAACGAAGAAGACAGTGAGTTTAGCAAATTGTGGAATATAGAGCATCCAAATGAACAAGAAGATAAAGAAAGTGATCATGAATCTAATGATGATAGGGAAGAAGGAAGCCATGCCAATTTCAAACTTGGTTTAAGTGAGGCCACAAAAGAAGCATATACTACTGGAGCAGTCATAGCTGAAAAAATAGGTTATGAAGGTGGTCCTTTGGGATCCCAAAGACAAGGCCCTTGGATAGTAATAGATGTAGAGCATAGAAAAGCAAGTTATTTTTTTGGCCTTGGGATTGGAGGTGAAAAAGTAGACCTAGGGCATACAAGACAATTTGTTAGAGCTTCAAATCCTCATCCTCATGGTCAGACACAATCACAACTAGGACATGCCTCTGGTGGTGATGGTATGGGTAGTAGTACTAGTAGTGGTCAACATGTGCTACAACAACAAACTACACAGAAGAGGACAACAATACAATATACCACAGAAACACTAGGTGATCAAGGCATATAGAAGAGGCAAAGGATTTTGATAGGTCCAAGTCACACTACCAATGGATCCACCACGAAGGAGTTATTTCTAGGCACCCCCCCAATGCCAGTTAGTTTGGTTGTGACATCATTAGCAACTGCAAGTACTACTAGTCTTATTCCTTCACCATTCAAGCATTTCATTGTTCCTATGTCCCTAGGTTTTGATTACATTGAAGAGTTTAAAAAGAAATCAAACAAGAATAAAAAAGAAAAGAAGCAACTGATGGGGAGTGCATCTTCCGTAACTTTAGAGCCCACCACAACCATGGTATTACCCAAATTTGACACAAATAAAGAAATCATGGAGTACACATTTCTTGTTCCCATAGTTCAAGACAAACCAAAAAATCAGATGGCTCGATCTGAATTCCAGGTGAACAATATTCAATTGGATTTTTCTGGACTCAGAAATACTAAAAAAATTAATGTATCAAAGAAGAACAATGAATTGGTGTACACATCATTGCTAAAGCAAGATAGAGAGAAAAAAAAGGTTTCAGACTCAAATTGAAAAGTTATAGGCAGACCTAGCAAATGAGAAAGCAAAGAGGAAAGCAGCAGATAACAAGAGCAATGAATTAGAAAAAAGAATAAAAAAATTTGCCTCTACATCAACAAGCAAAGAGGATAAGAAGAATGAGACTACAATGAATAAACTGAAGAATAGGCTAGATGAGAGCAACAAGAAATATGATGAGGAAAAATCCACTTCAAAAAAACTAATAGTAAGCATTGCAAATGGAAATGCACAGTGCGAACAAAAATTGGATAAGGAGAGAAAAAGAAATGAAAGATTGGTGGTAGAGGCGATGGAAGCAAAAAATGAAATTGAGACTTTTCAAAATAAGTTATCTACATTTTGTAGAGAGACAATGAGCCATATGAAACAAAAGATATGGGATGAAATAATGCAAAGGATTGACCATTTGTGTGACATGTTTCAATTGACTGATTCTATCAAACAACATCATAAGAAGCTCATTAAATATTTAGTGGACAACAAAAATGTGTTGGCATTAGAGAAATCTGCAAAATAAATTCAACAAATAGTCTACAAAGCCAGTGACAATGTTTTGAAATCAAAAGGGATTACTAATTGGCTTGCTACATCAATGACGTTGTCATCTATCATTGAAAAGAGTTTGAGAATGAGTGAAACAAAGGAATATTTGAATTTGGTTGTAGACAAGATGAAGAAGGTGGATGAAAAGGTAAGGAACTTCATAGAACTTGGTTTGCCAGAGGTTTTTGAGACAAATGAGTGATTCATTGGAAAGAATGATTTCAGAAAGAAGATGGAGGATGCAATGAAGATTGATTTGGGCCAGTTTCCTCAGAACCCAGACGCCGCGAACTACTTGGATTCTATCAAACCATTGCTAACTGTTATCAATTAGATTTGCACCTTGCTAAATACAAGATTCAGCAATCTACTGAAACATGGAAACCTTCTCCAGATGTGGGTGATCTAACTAAAGAAGGAATCTCCAAAGTGAGCTAGTTCTTCGAATGATTGATCCAATTCTAAATATTTTTCTAAAGGAAAGAGTTAGAAGGATGAACTGAAATTAAAACTTAAATCTAACTGGTGATTAACTGTTACTTCTGAAAAAAATCCATACTTTACCACTCACAACAATTCTTCTATTACAATAGTTCTCACAATCTCATTGGTACATGATTTCATCAATAATTTGTATGAAGATTCGAAGGCATTGAATACATCATGCAACCTAAAAACATGAAATTTTGTACAGAAACTCATAAAAGTAGGACATTTAAGGCTTCAAACTTGAAAACACAAAGACATCAAACTGTTGTTACCAGATTGAGACAAGAAAATGAAAAGAAGAACTCTGTTGCTTTATTGAAACTGAAAGAGTGTATCTATCTGAACTAAGTACAACTGAGTTTACAAGCTCAAAAATGCTAAGAGCAAGAAATTGTATTTTGAACTCTGGAGAGGAAGAAAAACTAAGCCTCTTCAAAATATAACTCCTAGAAACCCTAATCCGAGCTCACAAAGAAGCTCAAGGAAAAAATCCTCAAAACTATCCCAAAAGACTACATAAAAGCATAAAAACATCTCTTTTTCCATGATCATACTGAAAGCCTCTAAAAATAGGCTAAATCTGCTTTAAAAGCAAATAAAGCACCTTATCTCTCCAAGATGAAACACAAATCCGACCAAGAGAAAAATTCAATACCAATCTTCTAAAAATAGCAACAAATCATAAAACAATTTATAAGGTATTGCTTTATGCTTCTACTTTACATGATTGTAGATTTTACAATTTGACTAATTTTGCAATTAAATATTATTTAAAATCTTTTGCAAAATATTACAACCTTATATCTCCATTACAAATTTGATTTTTCTTAGAAAAAATCATAAAAATAATAACCCTTTCTATTACATATTTAATTGATTTTCTTCAAAAATCAATTTAAAAAATTAGATAAATGATTGATTTCTTTTAAAATCAATTGAAAGTATAAAATGCCTAAGTGATTTGAATTTTAATCTAAGGCATAGACAAGTGTTTTATTTTAAAACCAAATGCCTTATTAATAGGACACTAAAATATTAAACCAAGACTTACAAAGTCTTAAGAACCTTCCACAAGGCTCAACCTAGGCATATGCGACCATGGTGACATTAAATATTAAACTTAAGACTCAATTTCAAAATGCAACAAAAGACCCTAAGTTCAAATTTATCCACTCCATGGAAAAAATCATCCTAAGTTTGAACTAGGTCAAGATGACAAAACAAGAAGAAACCCTAAAAATAATTTCATTTGTATCTTTCAACTTGGAGACTTTGGCTCTGCTTGGGGAAGAAGCACCGCCATGTTTGAGCTCAATTTCCAGCTTGGGAGTGCGTTAGAAGCTTCAAATTTCTTCTCCAATCTGGTCGACCCTTCTCTGTAACTCCTCATAAGTTGTTTCTTATAGTTTTTTCATGGCTCCATTTGTATTTTGGAAGGCAAGAAGCCAACAAGGTCGCGGCCTTTACATGTATTCATTTTTATGATTTTGAATGTTCATTTATTTCTGTATTTGAATTGTCTCCTTTTCCGCCATGAGAGATAGCTCTAGCTTGAAGTTGAGAGCTCCAATGGGTTGGCCGCACCACTTCTTTCCCTCCATTTCTTAACAAGGGTAAGTTTTGACTTCTCTATTGCTCATTTATGTATTTCTCTATCGATGGAAAAGCTTTTAAAAGCTTTAAAGAAGGAAGATATGACTGTTGCTTTTCACATACATAAGATGAAGACCCAGCTGGCCGCACCATACTCATGCATAAAATGGATTTCTTTGTAAATTCCTAGGCTCGACCCAAGAGAAAATAGTGTGTATTCAGCATTTTGAAATAAACCCTCATGTGGGTGTTTGTTACTTTGAAGAAAACACTGTGCATTTTGTTGCTCCTGTAGAAACACGATGTGGGTATATGAGAAATCTATATTTTAGTTCAAACCCTCCCATGGGTATTCTGGAAATGGCATTAAATATGTGTGTCCTGATATTCATGTAGAACTAGCTCGACCCATGATGATTTTTACTTCTTTTGCACTTTCAGTTGCAAAAATTAGACATGAGCATTCGTTACTTAAATTGTAAAAACTATTTTTAAAACAAAACCCCAATATGGGTGTATGAAGAATAAACAAAAAAATTGTATATCTTATCATTTATATGAAAATTGGGCTCGACCCATGAAGATTTACTCCTGCTATATTTATGTAACTGTTTAAACTCCACCATATGAGTTCACTTGTGATATGAAGAAATTTGTATATTTCAATAACTGTGAAAAATTTGGGTTCCTTTTGGCATTCAAATTTTTAGTTTTCAGTATGTGGGTATTTTTTAATTTGTAAAGAAAATGTGCTTCTTAATGTATCTTCAGCTAAATTCCAACTCATCTTCTTTTCATAGAAAATTCCCATGTGTTTCTTTTTCATTACTATCGAAAACCCTCATTCAAGCATAAGAGATTATGGAAATGTATCCTTGTTTTATTTTCATACACCATCTCCATGTTGTTTCTTCCTTACACATAGAATGCTATTGACTGAGATTGTAGAATAGTTGGCATCTTGATTATGTTTTGAATTTATGCAAAGATTTTGATTTAAAATACTGCAGCTCTATGGACTGCATTTCCTCTTACAGCTAGCTAACACTTCAAAAGCACTTTCTCTTATGCTTTGTCATCTCCTGATTATTCTGAAATGACTTTTCACCTACTATATCACCATTTGAAATACATGACAAATGAAGAAACAAAACTCCAAAAAATGGTATACCTTGGACTATTTCATTTTACTATCAGCCAAAAGATTACATCAAACTCCCTTGAACACTGTACTTTGTACCTACAAGCAAGTTGATTGCTTCATCACTCAATGAATGACTAAACTGCTTATATCTGGAACTCTTCATGCATTTTTATGCTCCATTTAATAAACTATTCCATGATTCTTCTCTCTTCTGAGATGAAAATTGAAACAATTCTCTTCATTGAGGCATTATGTATGCCTGTTCACTGTTCTTGATTGAGAGAAATAACATTGTTGATCTTTGTATGACATTATGAACATGATGAATAAATAATATTGTGGAAAAAGAACATAAACCATACAACAATTCTTCAAACGAATGTACTCAGTTAAATGATTGAGCAGATTAAACTCATTGTTCACCAGTAGCTTTTAGAAAGCATTTACCTAATTGTTATGAATGCACAGTTGGTTTAATGGCTTGATAGATAACTCTGCTTTACTCTTTCAGTTGTATATCATTTCTTTTCTTGATGAATATGATGATGCAATTACTATCTCGGCCCACTTGGAATGAATAAGGGTAGCATCCCGAGCTCTACCCTTGTGGGAGCCCATTTTTCTCCACATGCTTGGTCTTCAAATAATAATCAACTTCGTGATTTTCCCTATACCTGCACAAAGAAGCAAATGATGTTAGCATAAAAATAATATATCATGATCATGTTGATGTTTCTCCTTCAGCTCATGTCTCTTCACTTCACTTGATTGTTTCAGTGTATGATTAGTAGAAGACTGCATTATTGTTGATGGTTCATATAGGTATCTTCATAATCGGACCCTCTGACATCCCTCTTCCTTTCTACAGGTTAACAGAGCTTGGAGAAGACAAAAGGTGCACCACTTCAACATTGACCATCAGCCAATCAGGCAATGATGATTATGTTGTTACTTATGTGATTTCCTCTTTTAATGCATCTTCCTTAATGTAGTGTGATACTAGTGATGCACTGTGACAGTCCCTCCACGGCTTGTGTGGATATTTGATTTCAATCTGATGCTTTTCATTTTGAAAAGAAAATGCATCTCAATGCAATGTTGTATTATCATTTAGATTCTTGCAGTCAAATGAAGCTCTATAAATATGAATCACTTCATGAAATAAATGGAAGCATTTAAAATGCTTTGTTGCTTATATGCTCAATTCTGGACTTCATTTAATTCTAGAACACTGAATAGCAATTTATAAAATTTTGTTTCCTCATTTCAATGCACAATTGTCACTTGATAAATAATAAATCAAAGTGCAAACAACACTTAAGCATAATGCAGAAATAACTGTAATTCCACTTTAAGATATAACAATGGTTAATCCAGCTCCACCAATTGAGATGTAGAGAAAAATTGGTAACA
>VDFB02368848.1:0-23352 GCA_007258455.2 Sequoia sempervirens | reverse complement strand
TGAACCTTTTTTCTGATAGAACGAACACTTGGATAGTTTCCCATACAGTTTATGCTCTCTTAATCTTTGTAAAACCATCTCCAGATGTTTACTATGTTCTTCTTCATTTCTAGAATAAATTAAAATATCATCTAGAAAAATCAAAACAAACTTATCCAGATAATCCCTAAATACACTGTTCATGAGGTTCATGAATGCTGCTGGTGCATTTGTCAATCCAAAAGGTAATACAGTAAATTCATAATGCCCATACCGTGTTCTAAAAGCTGTTTTGAAGATATCCTCATCCTTAATTCTTAGCTAATGGTATCCAGATCTTAAATCTATTTTTGAAAACACTATTGCTCCTTTCATTTGATCGAAAAGATCATCAATGCGGGGTAGAGGATACTTATTCTTAATCGTAGTCTTATTAAGCATACGATAGTCTATACACAGTCTTAAAGTTCCATCCTTCTTTTTGACAAATATTACAGGTGCTCCCCATGGTGAAACACTTGGTCTTATCAATCCTTTTGACAATAATTCATCTAATTGTGCTTTTAACTCCATGAGTTCTGTAGCAGTCATCCTGTACGGTACCTTAGAAATAGGTTCGGTTCCAGGAACTAGATCAA
Organism: Sequoia sempervirens; assembly: GCA_007258455.2. Taxonomy (NCBI): domain Eukaryota; kingdom Viridiplantae; phylum Streptophyta; class Pinopsida; order Cupressales; family Cupressaceae; genus Sequoia; species Sequoia sempervirens. The sequence goes on along the minus strand of VDFB02368848.1, from coordinate 22,735 downwards.
TGGAAAAGTCAAATACTCTCTTTGGTGGTAAACCAGGTAATTCATCAGGAAAAACATCAGAAAATTTCTTTAAAATGGGATATTTTTCCATATCCGTTTTTCCACTTTCCTCAATTTCTCCATCTTCTAGTTCTTGTTGACTTTGAAAATCAAAATTTTCATTTTCATACTCAAGATCATCTATTTTTACTGCAAAAAGTTTGCACCCTTTCTTCTTAGCTCTAAGAAGTTGCATTGTTGATATCTGTCTGACTTTTATTTCTCTTGGTACTCCTTGCATTTTGACTGGATTTCCATAGTCGTCTAAACATTCAACTGTCTTGGTATTACAATCTACTATGGCTCTGTGTTTCCATAACCAGTTCATTCCTAAAATAACATCATAGGATCCTAGTGGGGCAACATAAAGATTGACTTCGGTTGAGAAACTAGGTAGTTCAATTTTGGCCTCAAATAGACATTGTGAAATATTCCGAGCCAAATTTTTTCAATTTTCAAATTACAATCAGAAATGCAACACACCCGTTAGGGTTAGATAAATCAAACCAGCAGTTACAATATAACTCTTTGCCAAGAATGCGCACTCAATCTCAACAAGAGAGAGGCTGTCATATGGCAAGAGGATCATCAGTACATTAATCAGAACTGCAACTGGAAGTAACTCTAACCAAGAATGGCGCCAAGTGATGGCGAGCATATGGTCAGAGGGTCTTAATTGAAATGCTTATACAAAAACTCTAACCAAGAATGCGCCGGTGAACGACGAGCATGTGGTCAGAGGATCCCTACCATCTAATATACTGAAAGCAAACTCAACACCAAGTATGTGCTACCCAATTCCAGAATGGAAATGAGGCGACCATATGGCGGAGCAATTACATGAAATACAATACTGGAAATGGAGCTCAACGCCAAGTATGTGCACTCCTATCCAAGATGAATAGGCGCTATCATATGACGGAGCAACTAAAAAGTAAATACAATAGACTGAGCAAGGATCAGTCTCTTCCACGAAATGTGGGAAATATAATAAAGAGCTTACAAATGTGAATATTGGCTGGTTAGTACTACTAACAGCCTTACAATATAATATATCTCCTACAAGCACGATGGATTATAGTGATAATCAAACTGCTGAAATGTAGAGCTACTCCAGAATGATTAATATGACTAAGATAAACAATCCCAGCCCTATTAATAATTTTACTAAGTCTGATATGACAGATCTGCAGTTAAAATGGTGAAATCAGCAACTCCAGAACTCACTTAAATGCTCATATCTCTCTCAATACTCACTCATTTAACTTGAAATCAGTTGCAAAACATTCTAATGATGATGACAATGAAGATGGATCACAAAAACTTCTCACAAAGACCCCTATTTATTTTGCACGACTTCCAAAGCACTTACGAAGTGAAATTGCCTGCAAGCAAGGGCGATTTACTTTAGATAATTCATAGACTTCAAATAAAATTCTGGAAACTTGCACATATGGTCGCCCTACATAGGAAAATAGATTGGAACGATACCCAGAACAATATTATTTATGTTTCTTGAGTTGTGAGTAAAAACAACCTACAGCCATACAAACCAGCAACTCTAAAATTGACAGAAAATACAATAACTCAACTACGGAATGTGAGAAGAACCAACTACAATGAAAGGAAACCAACTACAACTAAACCTCTCAACTAGTTGTTGTCTTTCAAGCAAGAAGTCGAGCCAAGGCTAGGAGGCATTCATTCCTCGAAGCAATCCCAAAGCCAATCCGGCAGCATAACTTTGCAAATTCATCAGATGCCAAAATGAGGACCCAAAGCTCCCTTTTATAATTTTGAGAGGACCCTCCAGAAGCTTCCAGAAGGTGCGCCCTAACTTCAAGATGTTTTTAGGGTTTTTGACTTGACCCATTCTTCCTTCAAAATGGCGTCCTTTTTCATGAAGGCAATTTTTCTTTAATTTAAAATTATCATTTCTCCAAAAGTTGGCGTCCCTTTTCCTCTTGAGCAATATTTGGCTTTTAGAAATATTAAAATATTTCCTCCATGTGAAAATACCCTTCAATGTCCCCCTTTTAAAACAATATTAATTCATGATGCTAGAACAAGGAATTATAACGTTAAATTATAACATTATAATATAAAATATCTTATATCACCATGGAAACGCATCAGAAGCCAAATTCAACCATACCGTCTGAACTGACTGCCAAAGTGGAGCCAACTGATTAGGAGTCAACAAGTCAACTGCTAAAAATAGAATTTACTAAAAATAGTAAATTCATGTAATTGCTCAGAATGTCGAACTGAAACCACCAATGCGAAGCTCTCAGAAAACCCAGAAGGAATCCGCAATCCAAGTTCAACAATTCCAAAAGAAGACTCCGCAAAAAGACGAAAACATCCTCCAAGAAGTTTGGAAACCCTGATTCGAGCTTCTGCTTAGCCTATGAGTTTCCAGAAATAGGCTAAATCCAAATGAAGAGCGTAGGGCTAAATTGGGGACATTACACATTGGTTCACCATTGCTCTTGTGTTGTTTGCATATTCAACACTCCATGACATAGCCATGTGTCCTGCCTTTCTAGTTAATTGATTTGCTATCTTAGGAGAAATAAAGTTTTCAGTAGCACCAGTATCAATCAAAATAGAAATAGGCAAACCAAATAAAGTACCTGGTGTTTCAATTGGCGTTATTTGATATTCAGCCTGACGATCATCAACAGCGGCATGAATCCTCTGTTGAAACATTGCTTGCTGACTTGGTAATGCATTGCCCTGAGATTGAGTTCCTGAAGTCTTATTGGGACATTCATTTGCATAGTGATCTCCCTTGCAAATAAAACACCCCGATCTTGGACCTCTTTTCACAACAGCTTCTCCAGTTTTGTTTGAACTCACATTGGTTTTGTTAGCATTGCCAGTGTTGGTATTGCTTCTCTTGCGATCACCTTTGAAATCTTTTCCACCATAGCGAAATCTTTTTCCCTTTGATTTAGCAACACCTTGTAAAGATTCTTCCTTTTTAGGAATTGTTTTATTAAAAACTTCAGCCTCCTTTTTGTGTTCTTTTCTTTCTTGTCTTGCAAAGTCTGACTTCAATTTTTGTTCTTGCTTAAGAGCTTTTTCATATACCAATTCCATAGTTGTTGGTCCATGCATATCAACTTCTCCACCAATCTTTCCGTTAAGACCTAAGATGAATTTTCTGATACAAAAACGTTCATCCTTATGATATATGGGTACATAGCGAAGAAGCCTAGTAAACTTCTCCCAGTACTCATGTATTGTCATGTTTCCTTGCTTCAATTCTTCAAAATCAGTTAACTTTTGGTCATAAAAGAGTTGGGGTAGCCACCTCTTTCGGAATATTTCAACAAATTCATTCCATGTCAATTTCCACGAGCTTATATTCAATTCCATTTTCTTGTTCATCCACCAGTTAGAAGCTTCACCCGCTAACTGATATGCACCCCAAGCTGCCTTAGTGACTTCGTCATAATTTCTTATTTCAAAGTACTTTTCCATTTGTACTAACCATATTTCAGCTTCGTCACCTCCAGCACTTCCGTCAAACTTAGGAGGATATATCTTTTTCATATCTCTTGTTAATTCTGTGGATACTTGTTTCTTCTTTTTCTCAATTGATAGAGTTGGAGATTTTTCTTTTTCATGATTATGATTAATGTCTTCTCCATGCGAAGAGCTTTCTTCTTCATTATTGATGATTGGTATCTCAACTTCTTTTGCCTTTTCAAGATTGGTCAATCTCGCCAGAATCTGATCCAGCTTGGCTTCCATTCCTATTGGTTCTTGTTCGCCTTCTCAACTAGTTCCAGGATTGCTTCGGGATCTTTCATAAGTTCTCACCATTATTAAAAGATTTGTTTAACCTGAATATTTAATTCATGTTAATTTTACTATCATTTTACTTTTAAGTAAAATATATACTTACAAAGAAAACACATGCACATAAACATCAAAGTTTATAATAGACATAATTGATGAAAAACATTGTTTTTTTTATATAAATAGGAATTAATATTCCGTTGATTACATAGATGGACTTTTCAAAAAGTCAAGAGGGGAGTAAGATTCACTCTCGGACTCGTAGTTCAAGGGGGTATATCCTACGGATTGAGAGAATTGTTGATCTCTTTCGTTTTCTTCATCTCTAATTTGTTCATACCTATCCCAAAATGGGTAGTATCCTTCGGATTTATTGTCCGATATATAATTGCGTAAAGCAATATCATTATGGTGCTCATCAACAATATTTGCTGACATTTGTTCGTGAGACCATTTCTCCATGGGTGGTGTCTTAGGTGTATAGCCTTCAGACTCGTTACTCGAAGAAATTTCAATAATCTCAGCTAGAGGTTGAACCCTTGGATCCCTAAAGATAAGTACAAGGTTTGTACTTTCTTCAAATGGCATCTCCCTGGAGAGTGGTAACATATCAGATTCCTCAGGTAGCATTGCAGGAAGGTAGTTATACATTGTCTCCATCTTCATCTTTCTCTTCTCAAGACTGATTCGAGAAAGTGCATGATTGAAGGTTTCTGTATCACTCAGCCAGATTGCGTTGTCGTAATTGGTTCCTTGGATGGTTCTAACGATAGCTTCTTTTTCCTTCTTGGCCTTCAGGTAGCGCTCATTTCCAATAACAGACTTTCGTGCTGTCATTCTGATACGCACCATCCTGACACAAGTATTTTCACAACATGAGATTATGTTGGAAGGGAAAATAAGTGAGCTCATAGGTTCCAGAGTACAAACCTGGTAGCTCTGATACCACATGTAACGACCCAACATCTACGTAAAAAAAAAAATTCTATCTTTTACAACTATAAACCATAGTAAACGAGTAAACAACAGCATAACAAAATTTTTCTTTTCTTTTCGAAATAAAGTACAACATATAAACATGATTTCAAAACTTTTCCCAATTTAAATAACTTTAACTTTTCAATGAATAACAGAGTATAAGAGTATAAGAAATACATACACAGCTTTTAAAAGCTTTTGCACAAATAGAAGTAAGACGGTCCAGGTTCTTCCCTTGCAAATCTTGGTTCTTCGGTTGTCAGGTTGTGGAGGAGAAATATCACTGGGGTGCTTTTCCGCCAACCACGGACTAATAATGCGGTCCCCCGCACATTCATTTTTCAATGAATGGCCCTCCCTTCGTCGAAGAGATTGGTTGAGTGACCGATTCCGTTAACCAACTGAGCATAGTGTCGTGTCCTACATTACTAGATTCTTGTGTCTTACAATCCCAACCTAGTATATGTGTTTTGGATCACTGTGAACTGACAATGTAATCATCTTCCTAAACTAAGAGGATGTAGGTACATTACATTACTATGGCCATAGTGTTTTGATTCAGTAAACGAATGATAAGTCATCTATCACTTACACTACTCAGGGCCGATTTGCCTTTGGGCTACCTTACTCTATGCGTAGGTCATGTCTTTCATTGGGTTCAATTTACCCCAGACTTCCTACCTCAAACGATTTACTAGAAATGAGTCTTTAAACAAGTGTTTTACTATCCTATCTCCTGTTTCCGGAAATCTTTATCCTAGGAGAGAAGCTTCCTAATGTTAACCTAATAACACAAGCTAGGAATACACTTGTATTGACATCATTTTCATTCCTAGAATTAATATGTATTCTACGTACTCTCCATATACGGAGATCATACAAATTTAAAATTTCAAAAAATTGCATAACCATTTATTACTACCAATCAATCATCAAAAGAGATAGTCTTACAAAGTATACATTTTCCTAATAATGCATATAATCAAATTGAGTCCTTTCTTTTACAAAACCCCAATTTTCTACTAAATCCTTCTTAACCAGATTGAATCTCTTCTTTTCATAATCCCATTCCCAATTTAATCTTCTCTAATTAAATTGAATATGACGAAATGCAACAAGTTATCCCTTTAACTGTATTGATATTCCCTAATCCTTACTTATGCATAAAATGAAATTCCTTTAAATCATTATGCATTAAAAGATTATTATACAACAAAGGATTACTTAAGAATAATTCATTATTTTCAGCTCAATACAATCAGCAATTCTAAAGACAATAAAGAAGACAACTTAAAGTCTTAATCTAACATTAAGATACATGCCTGTATAAGCTCTTTTCCAGCAATCATCTTTCAACAATCCTCTTTTATTGTTCCCAGTCAACAGATTCCTTACTCAGAAATTCTCCAGAATAAAATTGCTATTGTTATCTCACAGTAATTTATAACTGAGAACACTCAACTCTCATTAAAACACTTGAAACAGATAACTAACACAGACTCACAATACTGGCTCTCAAATTTGCAATGTATAAGCTCTCTAAAAACGTCAATGAAGAGAAAATCCGAAGTGTATTCGAATGAAAGTTTGTGAAGTATTTATAGGCCGCAGTTAAAACAGTTTCCCCATTTCTGGGCATGTATATTGACAGATTTCAATGTTTAGTCAATCAAAATGCTACTTGCCATTTATCCAAACCCTTAGTCATGTTCTTCCATGATGATTCGACTTCTATACAGCCAACAATTCGAAGAATATTTCAACTTGCAATAAAAACGAAATCTACAGCCACGTTTTGCTGCCAGGCGTAAGAATTTTACCTGATATTATTGCTGTGTCCCAGGTCAAGTTCCAAATCAACCCAGCACAGAGGTTCATTGTTATTTTTCCTGGTTTAAAGCTTTGAAATTGTCTTCTTTCACTTCCAGCTGGGCAGGGACCTCCGCCATTTTCACGGGTGAGTTTCATTTTTATATTTCCATTCATTTCCTTAAGTTCGACTTTTTAATATTTCCTTTTATGAAGTTTGCTTCATTTTCAATCTTATTGTCACATCTTGACAACATTGAGAGAAGCCTTGCAAAACTTGAGCTTCTCCCTTGAGACTACCTTCATCAATGCATCATTCGGATTCCTTGGTGTGGATTCTCTCAACTTTGAGTTTGCCCTCAATAACAATCTGGATGAAGTGATATCACAACTCAATATGCTTGGTTTGATTGTGAAATGTTGCATTCTTAGCCAAGTGAATAGCACTGTTGCTATCACAAAACAGAGTGAAAACATGTTGTTTACATCCCAATTCACCCAATAATCACTACAACCATATCATTTTCTTAGCACCTTCAATAAGAGCAATGCATTCGGCCTCGATAGTGGAAAGTGCAACCACTTGTTGCAATGTAGAAACCCAAATGATCACTGCCCCAACAAATGTAAAGACATAACCTGTAGTTGATCTTCATTTGTCCAAATCATCGACCATATCGGAATCAACAAAACCTTGCAGTTGTGCATCTTTGCCACCAAAGCATAAAGTATAATTTGAAGTGCCCTTCAAATACTATAGGATCCACTTGACTACTTGCCAATGAGTTTTACCCAGATTACTCATAAATCTATTCACCACTCCCACTACATGGGCAATGTCGGGACGAGTGCATACCATGGCATACATGAGACTCCCAACAGCTGATGAATAGGAGATACCTTTCATTTCTTCTTGTTCTTCTTGTGTCTTAGGTCACATGGCACATGGCAGAGGATAAACGAAAGTGATCGGCAAGTGGAGTGCTTACAACCTTAGCACTTTTCATATTAAAATTGTCCAAACCCTTGTCAATGTATTTCTTTTGTGACAATCTGATTTCTCTCTTCTGTCTATCCCAAATTATGCTCATACCAAGAATCCTCTTCACTGCCCCTAAATCTTTCATTGCAAACTTGTGAGTCAATTGTTGTTTCAAATCATAAACAACACTCATGCCAGTGCCGGTTACTAGCATATCATCAACATAGAGCAGCAATAAAACAAACTCCCATTGTCCAACACCTTGAAGTAGACACACCGATCAGATTCACATTGTGTGAAATGATGCTCAGTCATGAAGGAATCAAACTGTGGGGCTTGTTTGAGCCCATACAAACTTCTTCTCAATTTGCAATACAAATCCTCTTTCCTTTGTTTCTCAAAACCTTCGAGTTGATGCATATATAAATCCTCTTCTATGTCACCATGGAGAAATGTAGTTTTCACATCAAGTTGCTCAAGTTCAAGGTCATACACTGCTGCCAACCCCAAAATTGCTCGAATGGTGATCATCTTCACAACTAGTGAAAATTTTTCATTAAAGTCCATCCCCTTTTGTTGTTCATATCCCTTCACTACCAACCTGGCTCGATAGTGTTTCTTTCCTCCTTCCTCTTTCAATCTGTACACCCATCGATTCTTCAATTCCCTTTGATTCAGTGGAAGCTTCACCAAATCCCATGTATGATTAGTTATTAGTGAATCCATTTCCTCCTTCATTGCATCCATCCACTTTTGCATAATTAATGTCTTTGCAACCTTCTTTGAAGGTAGTTGGCTCTGCTTGATCAAAATTCAATAATTGATAGTCATCTAACTTTGTCAAAGGTTGTAAAGAACCGGACCAAATTTTTTCAATTCTCAAATTACAATCAGCAATGCAACACACCCGTTAGGGTTAGATAAATCAAACCAGCAGTTACAATATAACTCTTTGCCAAGAATGCGCACTCAATCTCAACAAGAGAGAGGCTGTCATATGGCAAGAGGATCGTCAGTACATTAATCAAAACTGCAATTGGAAGTAACTCTAACCAAGAATGTGTCCAAGATGGACGAGCATATGGTCAGAGGATCTCTACCACTACAAATACTGAAAGTAAACTCAACACCCAGAATGTGCTTTCAAACCCGGAGTGGGAATGGAGCTACCATAGGGCGGAGATGTACGATATTACAATGCAAATCAAAGTAAATAGGAGGCAAGCCAGCCTCTTCCACTTATTCAGTGGGCATTTACAAACACGATAAGCAAAACTGAGAGAAATGCTGATAGTACTACTGTTTAGCTTACAATGAGAAGTAGAATGCCTACAAGATCAAGGATTTAAGCTTTACAAGTTGCTGCAATAATAAAGATGTCATCCACTAGATCAATAATGAATTCCTAACACCCGTCCTTCGCTAATATGCAATTTTCTCAAGTCTAATCTGACAGACCAGCAACATGAATTACAGAACCAGCAATACATAAACTCAATGAAAAGCTCACAACTCACTCATTTCTCACTCAAATTACATGAAAACTGATGCAAAATACTCTTAAAATGATGGCGCCTAGTTTAGTTATGAAAAAGAACAGCTAAAAGTGGCTATTAATTAATGGCACGGATCCCAAAGCACTCTAGAAAGGGCACCCGACAAGGAATGACGAATTTGCTTTATAAAATCATAAACTTCGTATTAAAATCTGCAAATATCCATGAAGGGTCGCTTCCAACAGAGAAAACCAATGAGACAATACCCAGAACCATAGTTGAAAAACTCGGACTCGGCAATAACTCGGCAGACCCAAAAATTTTAAAAACTCGGGACTCGGCAAAAACTCGGGGAAAAACTCGGCAATAACTCGGCAAATTTATCGAACATTTGAAAATACACAATTTTTTGAAATATTCTTAAAAACCACACATATAAACTGAATTTTTAGAACATATTACTGATTCCATCATATATAAATCAAAATTAGAGTTTAATACATATCAATCATCAATGTATTTACTGATTTCATCATCTATAAATCAAAATTAGAGTTTAAAACCTTAATACGTATCAATCATCAATGTATCATAGACCAAAAAACAAGTTCGACTTCTCAATACATATCAACTTCAAGTTTCAGTATCAATAAAAATTATCTATCCTAAATTTCTTCTACGACTGAAACTCAAAAGTTTTTGTCGCTGCTGTGTGGGTGGTACTGAAGTAGATGGTATAGGTGCAATGTCCTCAATAGAAGCCTCAACAGGTGCCCCAACAAGTGCCTCATCCATAGGGATAGGATCAAATTGTGTGTGTGAAGAAACAGCCTCTATTGGTTGACCAAGCTCGCCTTCTTCCTCCTCATAGGCTGCCACCTCTGCTTCCCATTCAGCTGCATCTGCCTCCCTCTCCATCTCAGCGAACTCATCATCACTTATCCATGGTTCCACATTGACCTCATCAGGCTCAGCAACCCAATCTGAGTATGGATCAATGTCATCAAGGTCAAGTGCTTCATGTGAACTCAACCCTTGTACCTTCTTCTCATGCAACCGAAGGTTGTAGCGCACGTAGACAAGGTCATTCAAGCGCTTTTGAGTCAACCGATTGCGCTTCTTTGTATGAATGGCCTCAAAGACACTCCAGTTGCGCTCACAACCAGATGCACTACAAGGCTGAGATAAAATACGAATGGCAACCTTTTGAAGATTAGGCGTTGTGGCACCATAATCTTCCCACCACAAATCTGCAATGATAACCATTTATAACTTAGTAAGGATTTAATAAACTTAATCATTAACATAATGTCATAAATAGTAAAATAATATTAAACTGAAACACATAAATTTGTTACCTGGCTGTAGAGTGTCTCTCCTACGAATGCAATCCTTGGAAGAAAACAATGGCCCTTCGGCCCTCTTATAGCTCTGTATCTCATCAAGTATGAGATCTCGAAGGTCATCACTACTAACCAATCTTTCAATACATGTATTGAGGCCAACTCTAACCTCTGTATCTGCTCTGAAAGTAGGAGAGAAATAAAACTTGGGGTTCAAAAAGTAGGCAGCAGCATGAATATGTTGGTGGAGTTGTCGGTTCCACCTCCGATCTATTATGCGCCATATGGGTTCATATTTGGTCTTGTTTGACCCATATAAATGTTGAATTGCCTCTTTGGCCTTATCCATGGCCTCATATAGATACCCCATGGGGCTTTTATCCCCATCCACCAATCGTAGAACTCTAACCAACGGTTCTGACACCTAAAATATAAAAAAATTAACAAAATCAGCAAGCTATAATATTATAAAGAAATAAAATAAATCATCAATAAATGTTTGAAAACTTACTTTGATGATCTCCTCCATTTGTTTGGCAAATCTATCATCAAAAATGGTCTTCTTGACCTTATCTGCTTCAGGCTTCTTGGAATAAGGACTCTCAAGCCATTTTTCACTCACAAACATGCGCTTGAGGTTGGGCAATGTAGCTAAAATGCTCTGCAAGGTGAGGAAATTGGTGGCAAAGCGTGTGACTCCTGATCGCACAAGATCCTTACCATCGGTGTGCTCTCTCATGAGACTTAGGACCCATGTGTGATTGTAGATGTACTTTGTGATATTCCTTCCATCTTCAACCACATTCTTCACCCAACTTATTTTCCCTATGTCCTCAAGGAGCAAGTCAAGACAGTGGGCAGCACAAGGGCTCCAAAATAATGTAGGATGCCTTGCCATTAGAAGTTTACCGGCTGCCACATATGCAGCTGCATTGTCGGTCACAATTTGAATTACATTTTGAACTCCCACCTCCATCACCACCTCATCCAACATATTGCACAAGGTCTCTGCATTTTTTGTTTCATTGGAGGCATCAACTGATTTTAGAAATACCAATTGTCCCCCTGAAGCCACTAGAAAGTTGATGAGTGTCCTATTTCTGCCATCTGTCCACCCATCAGATATAATGGTGCAACCATTCTTTTCCCAATTTCTCCTCTGTTCCTCCACTAGGTTGTGTGTGTTTTGGACCTCATTCTGCAATAATGGCCCACTCAACTCATAACAACTTGGGGCCTTGAACCCCTTACCTGCCACAGTCAATGCAGTGACCAACTCTTCCCAATAAGGACTAGAAGCAACATTGAATGGAATATTGTTGTAGTACCAAAATTTAGCACATGCCAACTTTGCCTCATTTTGCAAGTCTCTATTCCAAGAAGTACCTTCCAATGAAGGTTGTGCACCAGGAGTATTACGTGGAACAAAAAAACCAGAAGCGATGCTGCCCACACTTCCAGATCCTAATCCTCGTATCCGTGGCCCAAGAGAAGAGCTTCCCATAGCCTTTTGTGACCCTGTAGAACTGAAATCTGCATATGGGGCTGCCATTGCCTGTGCTGCTCTCTTTTTACTTTCTTTCCTTTCGTCATATGTTGCAAGGACTGTTTTGGCCTCCATCTCAACCTCTGCAGGTGCCTCTTTACATGGTTCAACATCTCGACAAACGATTCGTGCAAGGTGGTATTTCAGCCGGTTTATGCCACCGGAATAAGTCTCGAGGCAATGATTGCACATAACCTCTCCTCGTGTTGCACCTGGTGTTCCATGTTTCCAGAAAGGATCTCTTGGTTTGCCACCACCCTTTTTACATGTAGAAGCCATATTCTTTTAGCAAGAGACCTAGCAAAAAAGAGACAAGATAAAATTTAAGAGATAAAAAGTGAAGTTGAATAAATCAGCATGCAGCAGTTGATTTTGAAGAGAAACTATAAACATGAATGATTATCAAATTCATATTCAAATTTCTCTATAGGCTCGAGCATTATCAAAATTTTAAGTTTTAACTGAAGTCTATAAGTATATAAGTTTAAATCATTTTCAAATAATTTAAAAATATAATGTTTACTTGTTATGATAAAAAAAAAAATTTAAATGTAAATTTAATTTTTAATAATGTTTTAAATTTAAACATATTATTAAAATTTTAGATATAATTTTAAATTTTAATAATGTTGTTTTCCTTTCAATAAAAATATTTAAATAAGGAATAAATAATTTGAAAAATATTTATTAAAATTTAAACATATTCTTAAAATTTATATAATATAACATATTAAAATTTATTATAAATTTATACAATATAAAATATAAAAAATAAAAATTATTATAAATTTACAACATAAAAATAAATTAACTAAAATTTAAAGAAATTGTTAAAATTTATACAATATTGAACATTGAATATAAAATAATAATTTAATAAATATTATAAATTTTAGAAAAAAAAGAAAAGAATTATTATAGATTTGTTTCATTAATATTTAATAATTTATGATAAATTTGTTTCATTAATATTATAAATTTCAAAAAAAAATGAAAAGAATTATTGAAATTTAGTAGTTTTTTTCATTAAAATTTAATAGATAAACTTAATAAATTATAATATTAAAAAATAAGAGAAATTGAAAGAAATTTTTACAGTCCATGGTCGCGCGGGTTTACCTGGAGCTGGAAGTGGAACAAAGATTTTGCTTTCGCCGCCGCCGTCGCGTTTTCTCTCTGTCCGCGTCGCGTTTTTTCTCTGTCCGTCGCGTTTTTCCTTTGCCCTTGTTTTTTCACTCCAACCGCCGTCGTTTTTACTCAGCCCTGGCGTTTTTACTTAGCCCTGGTCGCGCGAAATGAATGTATTGAAACTGATTCTCGTTTTCAAAGTGAAAAAATTAGGGTTAAAAAAAAACACGTTTTTTTGGCCGCGTTTTACCAGAAAAAGTCGCGATTTTCTGCGTTATTTGGTGAAAAAAAATGTGCGTTTTGTTAATACCACTCTTGAGTTTTAGGCGATTTACTTTATTTGGTTATTGTGTTTTCGCGATTTTTTAAGTTAATGGTTTTTTTGAACTATGAGAACAACTCTTTTTGTATTTTTTGATTTATGAGTGAAACTATAGATTCAGCCCTGTTATCAGCAACTCAGAAAATGACATAAAATGCAATAAACTGAACTACATAAGTAAACCCAAACTACAAATGCAAACCTCACTACAAAATGTCACTCAAACAAGCAAACCTCTCCACTAGGTGCTATCTCTCAAGCACGAAGTCGAGCCAAGGCTAGGAGGCATTCATTCCTCGAAGCAATCCTGTTACCATTTCGGCAGCATAACAATATAGAAGTCATAAGATGTCTAAATGAAGACCCAAAGCTCCCTTTTATAATTTTGAGAGGACCCTCCGGAAGCTTCTAGAAAGAAACCCTAATTTTCAATTTTGTAACTATCTTCTTTTCCCTCCAATTTGGGCGCCCCCTTTCATGAAGTTAATATTTCTTTATTTTAAAATCTTTTCCTTCATAAAAAGGCGTCCTTTTCTCCAAGTAATATTTTTTGACTTTAGAAATATAAAATATTTCCTTCATGAGACAATACCCCTCAAGGTCCCCTTCTTTAAAACAACTTAAAGTCATAATACTAGGACAAGGGGTTATTTTATAAAATAAAACATTATTGTCTTTAAAATACTTATTCCTCCAAAATGAACCCCTTACGCCAAAATTCAGAATTACCCAATGAACTGCCAGAAGAGGAAAGTTGACTGAGCTGGTGCTGACTGGACCACTGCCAAAAATAGAATTTACTAAAAATAGTAAATTCGGAAAGTTGCTCGGAATGCAATGCATGCGCCACCATTGCGAAGCTCTCTGAAAACCCAGAAGGAATCCAGAATCCGAACACCCAAACTCCAACAAACAAAACCCTGAATCTTCAAGAGAACCCGCCAAACAGTCGAAAACCCTAATTCTGCCTCTGACTAGCCGACAGCACCTCGGGGATAGGCCATCAATCACTGAGAAATGCAGTGCTAAAAAACGGGGACATTACAGTCCACCCTTCCCAAAATTGCTTGTCCTGAAGCAATACCATCATAACTCCTGAAAAGTTAAGATTGATCCATGCCAAAACAAGTATGATCTCAGGTTCCCAAATCCATCTCAGGAAGGACCCACTATGCCACTGCTGCACTACTCTGATCACATCAGTAAAATCATCATGCCAATGCTGCACTAACCTCCCTTGTAACTCCAAAGTATTACTGTCCATGATACTCAAACTGAAAAATCTTAAAGGACTGAGACCAGCTTCATGCGACGTCTCATGTCCAAGAGGCCCAAAGTCAACAGTATCAACCATACCACTGTCAACCACAATGGATAGGTTGCTCAACTCAAAATCAAACTCCTCAACATACCTCCGCATTGTAACAAACGAAGCCCTGATGGAAAAAATGATATCTTCAAATCTTCTTGCAAAGAGGAAAGCAATCCTTTGCAAAAGCTCAACAAATTCAGCCTCATGGCTTCTTCTGGAGCTACTATGCATCAACTGAATTATATCGACACCACCATGAAGACTTCTAATCACTCTTACTGTTCCAACTCCAAGAGTCTCAGAAGGGAAAGCCAAAGCATGTGGAAGTTCGTTGTCCAAAACCAATATAGTAAAGAAACTATCAAAATTTGCTTCACAAACCTCCATAGGATGAACTCCAACAGTAGAATAGGTGCGAAGGAACAAATAATCTCTGCTGTTCAAGGCCGAAGTCAGCGAAGTGCAATCTGATTTTAGTACCTCACACAAGAAAAAACAGCAGCACCAAAGAAATTCCCAAGTGTGAGTGTATGATATGAGCATAGAGTTGCAAGGTAACACCTCAAAAATGGCCGGAAAACAAACTAGAGCAATCTCCAACTGAAAACTACCACCTCGTTGGCAAGTGGTGATGGGAAAACTCTCCCAAACGAGAGTAACTCCACAAGTAACAGGGCTGGTCTGCCTCCAACCAGCAAGCTCGAGTCTCAAAATCTGCTCTTGTCTTAGCCAAGGATCAACGCCAAGAGCAACCAATTGTTCCTCTTTCCAATCCATACTCAAAACTTCTCTCCAATCCATTTGTCGATGAACAAACGGAACCAACAAGGGGCTGGTAAAGAAAGTCACAACATCATTAATACTGAAATTTTGATCCTTATCCTTCAAAAAGTCCTTCTTTCCACAAGTAATAAGCTCTATCAACCCATATTGAGAATCCCAAGCATGGATACCCAACTGAAAGTGATCTCCAACATACTGAAAAGAAAACTCAACACATTCCCAAATGCTAGTAAGGATCAAGTGCATACTGAAGAGATTGATGCCTCCGCTAATGAACCTTTGAAGCCTATCCATGAAAGCTTCAACAACATTGGAGCATGAACTATTAAATGACTTCAAATCCAAATCCAAAAATAGACCAATATGTGCCAAAGTATTGTTCAACCAAAGGGATGGATTGACAAGCATGCAAACACCAAGTTCTGGTCCATCTTCATTCCCTTCTTCATGAGTAACAAGACTAAAATCTTCGCTTCTTGCTGCTGTACTGAAGTTACCAGCAGCTACCAAATCTTGCCTTGTTAACACCTTGGTGTCGAAGATGTTGAAATCTCCTCGAATCAACACTTCCCATGTATAGACTTCATCCTCAAACCCACTTATGCATTCATTACTAATCAACAGACATGGCACTTCCTCATGGAGTGATATCGAGGCATCCAAGCACTGGAAACCAAACTCAGTTTCATTCTCCATTTCATCCTCTACTTCATAGAGAGGATTATCATAACTTTTCTCACCACCTTCTTGAAAAAGAGGATTGTCATAAACTTGAAAGTCATTCATTTCATCTTGCTGCTCCAAATCTGCACATGCAACCTTTGATTTTCTTGTGAAACCTTCAAGATCAAACTCCTCTCGAAGACTATCAATCTCATCAATTACTTGCTTGATTTCTCCAGCTCTTCGTGCGTCCTCTTGCTCCTTAAAAAGTTTAAAATCTGCAAACTGGTCTTCAACCTTTCTTCGAGCCAACTGAGTTTCTTTCAACTTGTCCTTTGTTGATTTAAGCTCCAAAGTGAGCTCATCAACCATACTCTCCCTTTCTTTGCAAACAATGAAGGCCTTATTTGCAAATTCAATGGCATGATCTCTATCTTCAATCAAGCCTATGCACTCGGATTTCATGGTCTCCAAGGAATCTTTGATTAGTTGCAATTTAGGAAGAGCAACTTCATCCTTAACTCCACTTTGTCTCTCTTCAAACTGAGCCTTCCAATAGAGATCATCAACCAAATTGTGTGTGTGATCAAATAGGGATAGCGCTTGCACTTCTTTTTCAAAAGATACCTTGCATTGATCTTTCCACTCATGAACATGCAAAGATGGTGAACTGCTGATAGGCTGCAACTGAAAATCAGAACTTTGTTTTTCATCTTTGCTACCCTCATAGCTGCTCCAAGACTCCTTTCCTTCACCACCTACTAGCTGAAATTGCTCAATATCACAAAGAGAATTAGACTCCACAAATTCTTCAATCCAATGCTTACAACCAGCTTCAAGCATTGATAAATTGGATTTGTGTTTAGGAACTCCATCAAACTTTCCATCGTCAAGAGCCATATGATCTTCAAGCTCCACTTCCACTTCACTCTCTTCATGATCAAAGTTTATGGCAGCCCCCTCATAGCTTGCAAAGCAATCAGAATTTTGAACTTCATCAGGATCAAAGGGAAACTCATCCCACACAATTTCTTTGTCATCACTAAATGCCTTCACTCCTGGATCCCAAGTGCTAGAGGATTGATTGTTTTGATCAAAAGGAAAGTGCTCTTTGTGCTTCTCTTGGAGGGTTGACTCTTTGAATAGGTCACCACCCAACTCACTTAAACTGACATCTTCATACATACCTCCCTTCAATGGCTTGGTTTGAAGATCAAACCCAAAACCACCCTTGACACTGTCACTATAATGAAGTAAAGAATCTTTAGTGCTAGCTGTTTGGGAAACTTTATCATCTATATCTTCAATGAATCCAACATATATAGGTATTTTTCTGATCTCATCATGAATAGTCATATGTATGCCAAAAAGGTCTTCTTGATCACTTTTCATAACTTCATCTTGTGAAAACCCTTGAGGAGTTTGAACAGCAACAAGAGGAAAACTATCCATCACTAAATCTTCAACAAGAGGAGGTACAAACACATCGAAATCATTACCAACATCATCACTATAGTATTGGTCATATGCTGGTTCTATGTCTTCACTAGTATTTTCTCTATCTTGCACTACTTCAACGAACTCATCAAACACAACAGTACTACTAAAATCTTCATCACTTGCTGTCACATGCAAATCTAGGGAAGTATTACGGAACTCCCCCACACATTCCTCAACTGTCAAGGTTTCTATATCGAACTTACGATCATTTTGAGGTGACATGTGCACCTTGCTTGTGCCATCTTCAATATTAGTTGACTGATTTTTCTCTTCGTCATGTTCATTTGTGGGCTGCAATCCACAAACAGGCACTTCTTCTTCCTTCATTGCACCTGCAACCATGGCATGTTCTGCTTCCTCCTTAATCACTTTCTTGATGTAGTTGACCATAGCCCGCTTTCCAGGGTAATAAATCACCACACAATCCAAAAAGGTATCAAATGAAACATCGTTCTTAAACTCCTCTGTCATGCTCTGATAATCTTTATGGAGTTTGGCAGCCTCATGTTCACATTTCCTCTTGAACTGGCATTCTTTAGACACCTCAATCAAATCCGACTTCTCATGATTCTTGGACTTCAGGAAACGCAACATCTTCAAAACTTCTGAGAGCTAAACTGAACTTTGTTCTGGCCTCTGGTGTAGAACTGATTTCTCTGTCATTCAACTGTCAACTGAACCTTGATGGGCACAGGATGGCAGGATCTTGGCTCTGATACCACTGTAATGAACCGGACCAAATTTTTTCAATTCTCAAATTACAATCAGCAATGCAACACACCCGTTAGGGTTAGATAAATCAAACCAGCAGTTACAATATAACTCTTTGCCAAGAATGCGCACTCAATCTCAACAAGAGAGAGGCTGTCATATGGCAAGAGGATCGTCAGTACATTAATCAGAACTGCAACTGGAAGTAACTCTAACCAAGAATGTGTCCAAGATGGACGAGCATATGGTCAGAGGATCTCTACCACTACAAATGCTGAAAGTAAACTCAACACCCAGAATGTGCTTTCAAACCCGGAGTGGGAATGGAGCTACCATAGGGCGGAGATGTACGATATTACAATGCAAATCAAAGTAAATAGGCGGCAAGCCAGCCTCTTCCACTTATTCAGTGGGCAATTACAAACATGATAAGCAAAACTGAGAGAAATGCTGACAGTACTACTGTTCAGCTTACAATGAGAAGTAGAATGCCTGCAAGATCAAGGATTTAAGCTCTACAAGTTGCTGCAATAATAAAGATGTCATCCACTAGGTCAATAATGAATTCCTAACACCCGTCCTTCGCTAATATGCAATTTTCTCAAGTCTGATCTGACAGACCAGCAACATGAATTACAGAACCAGCAATACATAAACTCAATGAAAAGCTCACAACTCACTCATTTCTCACTCAAATTACATGAAAACTGATGCAAAATACTCTTAAAATGATGGCGCCTAGTTTAGTTATGAAAAAGGACAGCTAAAAGTGGCTATTAATTAATGGCACGGATCCCAAAGCACTCCAGAAAGGGCGCCCTACAAGGAATGACGAATTTGCTTTATAAAATCATAAACTTCGTATTAAAATCTGCAAATATTCATGAAGGGTCTCTTCCAACAGAGAAAACCAATGAGACAATACCCAGAACAACTCTTTTTGTATTTTTTGATTTATGAGTGAAACTATAGATTCAGCCCTGTTATCAGCAACTCCAGAAAATGACATAAAATGCAATAAACTGAACTACATAAGTAAACCCAAACTACAAATGCAAACCTCACTACAAAATGTCACTCAAACAAGCAAACCTCTCCACTAGGTGCTATCTCTCAAGCACGAAGTCGAGCCAAGGCTAGGAGGCATTCATTCCTCGAAGCAATCCTGTTACCATTTCGGCAGCATAACAATATAGAAGTCATAAGATGTCTAAATGAAGACCCAAAGCTCCCTTTTATAATTTTGAGAGGACCCTCCGGAAGCTTCTAGAAAGAAACCCTAATTTTCAATTTTGTAACTATCTTCTTTTCCCTCCAATTTGGGCGCCCCCTTTCATGAAGTTAATATTTCTTTATTTTAAAATCTTTTCCTTCATAAAAAGGCGTCCTTTTCTCCAAGTAATATTTTTTGACTTTAGAAATATAAAATATTTCCTTCATGAGACAATACCCCTCAAGGTCCCCTTCTTTAAAACAACTTAAAGTCATAATACTAGGACAAGGGGTTATTTTATAAAATAAAACATTATTGTCATTAAAATACTTATTCCTCCAAAATGAACCCCTTATGCCAAAATTCAGAATTACCCAATGAACTGCCAGAAGAGGAAAGTTGACTGAGCTGGTGCTGACTGGACCACTGCCAAAAATAGAATTTACTAAAAATAGTAAATTCAGAAAGTTGCTCGGAATGCGATGCATGCGCCACCATTGCGAAGCTCTCTGAAAACCCAGAAGGAATCCAGAATCCGAACACCCAAACTCCAACAAACAAAACCCTGAATCTTCAAGAGAACCCGCCAAACAGTCGAAAACCCTAATTCTACCTCTGACTAGCCGACAGCACCCCGGGGATAGGCCATCAATCACTGAGAAGTGCAGTGCTAAAAACGGGGACATTACAAAGGTTGACGTTCCCTAGTGGACCTCCTCAATTGAGGAGCTTGGCTCTCTATATTTCGCTGCAAATTTGTCCCAGCATTAATAATATCACCAGTATTGTCATTATTTCTCATTGCTTGCAAATGATGATCATTTGCCACACCTTTGTTAGGCGATTTCAAACTAAATGTTTGTTCTTTGTCTTGCGTGAAAAGTATGTTTCCCCTAATCCGTTCCTATGAAAGACCATCATTTGGCTGCATAAGAGGCTGTGTGGAGTTTTGAAATTGCATATTGAAGTTATGAGGGAGGGCGCCATAGGCAAAGGTTTGTGTGGGAGTCATAGAGGGTTGTGTGTGGGCTGCAACATCACCCCCAATATTTGGATAATGTGAAGACTCCGTGGGGAATGTAATGGGCTGTGAATTGCCTTCAACTCTTGTCACCGTGGGTAGAGCAACTTGATTTGTTTCTCCAATTATGCCATGTGGAGTTGGCTGTAAATTACTTCCAATTTGTATTGCCTGTGAATTGCCAATACTATATTTCTATTGAGGTATTCATGGTGCCACATTTGGATGTGAAAACTGCGAATTAGTAATGTCTGATAATGGCACATACTCCTTTATTTGTGTTCCCTGTGCTTGCAAACCTAAAAACACCTTTTCATTGAAGACCACATCCCAATTGCGGATTAGTTTATTGGAAATCGGATCCCACAATCTAAAAGTTCTTCTCTATAGCTAACAAAGATGCATCTTTGTAATTTGGGATCCAATTTTGTTCTCTTCTCCTTGGGAACGTGAGCAAGTGCTTTGCAGCCAAAGACCTGTAGGTGATTGTAGGAAATTCGTTTTCCTAGCCATTTCTCTTCTAGTATGTCAAAATCCAATCATGATGAAGGGCCTCGATTGATCAAGTATACCGTTGTGTTAACCGCCTCTATTCAAAATTCCTTGCCCAAACCTGCATTAGAGAGCATACATTGAACTCTCTCCAAAATTGTTTGATTCATCCTCTGGACTGCACCATTTTCTTGAGGAGCGAATGGAACAGTCTTGATATGTTGGATGCCATTATCTGCACAAAAATTATCAAACTCCAAAGAGCAAAACTCTCCACCATTATCCATTTTTAAACATTTAATTTTTTTTCTAGTTTGATTCTCAACAATGGCTTTGAAAACTTTGAATTTGCTAAATACTTCTGATTTTCTATTTAGCATATAAACCCAAACTTTGCGAGTGTAATCATCAAGAAAAGTAACAAAATAATTTTCCCTTCCAATAGAGGTTATCTCTGTAGGACCAAACACATCTAAGTGCATGAGCTTCAAAGGCTTTGACTTCATGTCATGTCCGGTCTTCAAGAAACTGATCCGCCTTTGTTTTCCATAGATATAGTGCTCACACAACTCCAAATCAACAAATTTCAAACCTGGAAGTTGATCCCTTTTGAGCATGATTTCAAGTCCCCTCTTACTCATATGTTTGTTTCGACCCACTATCCATAACAGCCATCGCAGCTCCCACTTCATTGTGACTTTCTAGCACATAGAGTACCCAATTTGTGGCCTCTTGTAACCACCAAGGCTCCTTTGGTCACCTTCCGAGTGTTTGAAGAAAATGTGATGCTACATCCTTGAGCATCAAGTTGTCCCATGGAAATCAAATTTCTCTTGAGCTTGGGAACATGTCTCACATCCCGCAATAGCCATTTATTTCCATTCTTTAATGTCAATATCATGTCACCTTTACCAACAATATCACATGGTTCATTGTCGTCAAGATAAACTCTACCAAATTTTCCTTCTTGATAGTTATTGAAAGCTTCCTGGCATGGAGTTGCATGAAAAGAGGCATTGGAGGCCAATACCCACGAACCAGCTGTAGCTTCCCATGAACCAGCTGTAGCTTCACTTGTTGACAAGACCAAGGCACCTTCATCTTGTTCATATGTGGTGTTTACTTCGCTGTCCTTTGGTTGATTTTGGACCTTTTTATATGACCAGCAATTCTTCTTGGTGTGACCTTCTTTACCACACAACCAACAACCTCCATTTCTTCCCCTTGACTTAGATCTTCTTGCAGATTTTGATCTCCTTCGATTATTATTTCTGCCTCTTACTTGATGTCTCCCTCTATTGCCAAAAATCAAGGCATCACCCGATGAGGTCCCTTGATTTTTTCTCCTCATATCTTCGCTAAGGAGAGTACCAACAACATCATCAAATTTGAATGTATTTTTGCCAGACACCGAATTGCTAATTGCCATCACCACACCTTCCTAGCCATCTGATACAAAGCATAACAACAAGATGGCTTTGATTTTGTCCTCCAAATTTATATTCATAGAGATCAATTGGTTGATTAATGTATTGAATTCGTTGAGATGATAGGACACATTACCTCCATCCTTCATCTTCAAGTTAT